>NW_019168159.1:10558811-10656400 GCF_002303985.1 Durio zibethinus | reverse complement strand
ACAGAACAAAGGTTAACCCAAGCATTCATGAAGCTATAAAAAAAGAAAGTCAAGATGTATCATTCAATTCCAATGTCTTACGTTGAGATCTTCACTTTATTGGTCAAGAATCATATGATCACTATTATTCTTGCAAGACCTAAAAAACTCCTTACCCAAAATGGTATAATCCAAATGTTAAGTGTGAGTTTCATGATGGAGTTGAAAGACATTCCATAGAAGACTGTACTAACTTCAAGGATACAATTCAAGCTTTGGTTGATACAGATCCCATAAAATTTAAAGAATTGATTAGTGATTCTAGATAGTGTGAGAGTTGCGGGTCAATGATGCTAAAAGTGAATTGTCAAATGAGAAACCATTGTTGGTAAGTTTGAGTGTCATCTTGAGAATATTATTCGGAATGTGAAATTTTCGGTCATGTTTGAGTGTTTGCATTGTATGAATAGATCTTATGTATCATGAGTGTTTCATGGATTTATATCGTCATTTGATATTTTCAATTTCTATTAAAATTTTGACATGTAATTGCTAAAAAGAGGGAAAATATCTATATTTAGAATAAAGCCTTACATGGTTATGGTCCTTAAAGCGTAAAATAAAATAAAATAAAATAAAGTATTCTAGAAAAAGTGAAAGAAAGACAAAATGAAAAAAAAAACAAAAATAAAGAGAAAATTTTGAGTCTCGTTTGAGTTGACGATCACTATTAGGAATTTGTCAAATACCAAAACTCTTTTCTTAAGCCTTTCAAATGATTCCATTCAACACCATGACTATAAAATTGAATACCTAAACCTTACTTTCACTTGATAATGTTATGATATCAAGAGGTGATATTCTTTTTCAAGGCAATGAACAATGAAACATCTAATTAAAAAAAAAAAGTAAGAAATTTGGATTCCTAAAGATTAGGCAAATATGACATTTTCTTAAGAATTCAGATATAGAAATTTAATGTGTCAATGTTCCATTGTAGTTCCATAAATCTTCAAAATCAAAGTAACCCAAATTTTGTAAAATGACCTTAGATTTACCAACCTTTTAGCTATTTATCCTCAAATTAGCTTGGCTCATGTGTCTTAGGGGCATGTTGATAAAAAAAAAATCTTATTGCCCTTAAGACAACATAACTTATGATCAACTCTTTTGTTCCCTTTTTGTGGAGTAACTTAGATCATCTGATACCTTAAACGGGTTTATTCCACATGGTTCTTTCCTCATTCATTCACATGACACTTGTAACAACTTTCATTAAGAGTGGTTTGTTAAAATGGGACATCTTCCATGAAATGCATTACTAGTAAAATGAATGGGGGGCATGTAAAAAAAACAAAAAAAATGGTTATGACATCATGAACTTAGGAAATTTGAACAAATTCCAATAAAGTCCTGACAAATTCAAAGTTTTGGAAAAGGATAAAGAAAAAGCCCAAAATAAAAAATGCCAAAAAAACCAAAAACTGTTGAAATGAAAACCTTTTTTTTTTTCAAGATTATTTTCCTAAATAGAAACTGTATTTTAATTTAAGTGTTTAGACTTGAAATGACAAATGATCGTCTTTCATTATCCTTTCATAAATATAAAAATTTATCTATTGTTACCCCTTTAAGCCTGATTGAATTCTTTTAAAATAAATCTTAACCAAGGATCACCTTCCACACTAAAAGACAAAAAGGAACACATTTATGGGTTAAGAATTGGGATGTCCGAATGGAATCCCATATGATGGGGGCAAAAGCCCAATATAAAAGCTCACAAAAGTTTCGAATCCACTCAATGAAAGGATGCAAAAAAAAAAAAAAAGAATGGCAAAGAAAAAAAAAATGAAAGGAAAAGAAGAATAAAAAAAAAGGACAAGAAATGAATATGTGAAAAGTAAAAAGGAATAGACCTCAAAGTATATCATTTGAATGAAAAAATGATCCTTGGTTTTAAATACCTTTAAATACTTATTTTAGGCTTTTTTTATCCTTTTCTTTGACAACCCCTAATCTTAACCCACGCTACAACATTTGAAAAGTCCACATTGGATCAAGCATGAAAGATTAAAATTGAAGAGTTTTTCTTAGAAAAATGATCATGAATCTTTAAAGTATCCATTTATTACATAATTGCTTATTTAGACTGTTAATCTCTTTTGAAAATTTTTTTTCCTCTTTTGGATTAGTTTTGAATTTTTTAAGTGTGTGGTATGTTAATAAAAAAATTAAAAAAAATAGAAATAAAAGCGGCTCTAGGGTGAAAACCTTAAAAAATATGGTCTAAAGGAAACCTTAAAGGCCACTCCTAATGCTAAATGTGATAGATGCTAAGCAAACCTTATTGAAAGATTTGAAATATCAGTCATAGAAGTCTGAGATGAGTTGATTTTGAAAATCTTAACCTTTGTCCATTTTTAAATAACCTTTCAAAATCTCAAACCCTTACAACTAACCTTGACATATATCAAAATATCACATTTAGAGACTAAAAAAATGTTTAACATGTTTGATTTTCAAAAAATTCATATTTTTTGAAAAATTTATGTTCCATTTACAAAAAAAAGTATATGCCTCTTTTATCCCCTGCAAGTGCTGAAACCTTTTTGAATAAACAAAAATCTCCATATATTGAACCATTCAACTCATTTGGAAAGAAGATTTTCACTTTTCATTTTTGATAAAAATCGCCAATTCTTGAGCATACATGCCTAGTATAGCTGGCATTAATGGAAAGTTAAGCCACAATTATCTAGCATCGATGAAATCTAAGCCTTGTGTAGCTGACATGCAAGCCCAGATTACTAGCACTAATAAAGTTTTAAGCCCAGATTAGTTGGCACATAAGCCCATATTAGCTGGCACATAAGCCCAGATTAGCTGGCACATAAACCCAGATTAGCTGGCACATAAGCTCAATTTAGCTAGTACATAAGCCTAGATTAGTTGACACATAAGCCTGGATTAATTAAAAAAGTATACACCTATTTTATCCCTTTTTAAGTGGTAAAGTCTTTTTGAATCAATAGGTATCTCTAGGTGCATAATCATCTAATCCATTGAGAGAGAAATTGTTCACTCTTTCATTTCTTAATAAAGAATTGCTAGTTTCTCATAAAAAATTTAAGTTTAACACAAAAATTTAAGGGCTCAGTTTACCTGGCACTTGATGAAAATTTTTAAGCCCGATTTACCTGGCACTAATAAAGATTTAAGCCTAGTTTATTAGCCTATGATGAAAATTTTAAGCCCAGTTTACCTTAACTTGTGAAGATTAAAGCCTAGTTGCTGGCTCTAGTGAAAATATAAGCCCAATTTACCTATGCATTTGATGAAGATTTTTAAGCCTAGTTTATTTAATTCATAAAAATCACAAAAAAGCCTTTGCATTTGCATCAATTGTAAAAGATATTTAATCTGCATGTATATCATGATAAAGACATTTGCATTCACATATGCAAAAACAATAAAAAAAAAAAGACATTCACACCTTTGCATCACAAAAAAGGATATTTGCATTTGCATCACTTACATTTGCATTCATATCTATATCATAAAAAAAGACATTCGCATTTACATCACTTACATTTAGATAAAAAAAAAGGGACATTCACATTTGCATCACTTGCATTCGCACTTTCATGTGCGTCATGAGAAAGACATTTACATTCACATTTGCATTCTCATTTGCATCACTTGTATCTACATCACAAAAAAAGACATTCGTATTTGCATCACTTGCATTTGCACTTGAATGTGCATCATGAGAAAGAAATTTGCATTCACATTTACATCACAAAAAAAAAGATATTCACATTTGTATCACTTGCATCTGCATCACAAAAAAAAAACATTCACATTTGCATCACTTGCATTCGCACTTGCATGTGCATCATGAGAAAGACATTTGCATTTGCACTTGCATATGCACCATGAGAAAGACATTCGCATTTGCATCACTTGCATTTGCACCATTTGCATTTACACTTGTATAAGACATTTGCATTCACACTAAAAGAAAGAAATTTGCATTTACATCATGACATTTGCATCATAAAAAAAGGTATTTGTAAGGGCATTTACATGAAAGAAACATTGCCATTTGCATTGTGATAAAGTCATCTATATTTGCATCAAGCGTTTACATTGACATTTGCATTCACATTAACATTTGCATCAGGATTATGTTTGTCAACTTTGTAAATATTAGAAAAAAAAAGGAAAAAAAGAGAAAGAGTGAGAGAGAAAATATATAATGAAAATATGAAAAAAAAATAGTTTGACAGGAAATCAAAATATCAAAAAAAGTTTCAAAAATTAAATGAAAAATGATATGTAAAAAGTAAATAGATTGTTGAAAAAATGAAAAAAAGAAATATGATATAAGATAAGATTTAAGTTCAGTTAAGCTAGCACCCAAACATATTTCCAAGACCTTCAGGCAAACCATTTTAAATTTTCAAAGTTTTAATGCCTCTTATTGGAAGAAGAATTTAAAGATGTTGAGATTTGTAAAACCTCCGGGTATAATCTCTAAGACCTCCAGGCAAAACATTTAAAATTTTTAAAATTTCAATGCCTTTATTACGAGGAGCATTCAAAGATTTTTAGGATAATCTCCAAGACTTTTGGGCAAACCATTTTAAAATTTCAAAGTTTCAATGCCTCTTATTGGGAGAAATATTCAAAGATGTCAAGATTTGTAAGACCTCTAGGTATAATCTCCAAGAAACCATTTTAAATTTTTAAAGTTTCAATGCATTTGATTGGAAAAAGCATTCAAAGATGTCTAGATTTGTAAGACTTCATAGCATAATCTCCAAGACATCTAGGCAAACCATTTTAAATTTTCAAAGTTTCAAAGCCTTTGATTGGGAGGAGCATTCAAAGATGTCAAGATTTATAAGACCTCTGGGTAGAACATTTTAAAATTTCAAAGTTTTAATGCCTTTGATTGGGACAAGCATTCAAAGATGTTGAGATTTGTAAGACCTCTAAGCATAATTTCTAAGACTTTTGAGCAAACCATTTTAAAATTTTAAAAGTTTTAAAGCCTCTGTTTAAGGGGAGTTATTTTCAAAGTTTTAAAACCTGTATTTGGGGAGAGCTATCTTCAAGATTTCAAAGCCTCTGTTTAGGAGAAGCTATCTTCAAAGTTTCAAAACCACTGTTTAAAGGGAGCTATTTTCAAAGTTTCAAAACCTCTGTTCAGGGAAAACCATTAAAAAAAAAAAAAAAAAAAACCTCTCAAAAGCATCATTCAGACAAAATTATTGTTTATTTCTTTACATTATTTCAAATTCTCAAAAATATGCAAAGAAAGATAACTGTAGACACTCAATTTTATCCGAGTTAATTCAAATTTGTTCGATTTGTATATTTTTATTTGAGTCGATTTAAGCATTAAATCAAATCGAGTTTGTTCGAATTTGTTTTGAATTAGTAATTTTTAATTTTATTGATATGTTTAGAATTAATTAAATTAACTAAAAAATTACAAATAAAAATACAAGTAAATAAATAATTATATTATTATTATTATTAAGAAAAAAAAAAGAGAGGAAACAAACAAAAATTAAAGGAAACTAAAATCAAAGGAAATGGCTGGTAGCCACTACGAATTTTTAAACTCTACACTACCCAACCACTATCCTACCTACTGCTCCACCATATTGACTCCACAGTCCCAATCCTGACTCCACTACTTTGCATTTTGAACATTTTGGACTGTGTTGCAACCGTTCACAGATAAAAAATCACAGAGACCAAACACTAACGCTATATTTGGATAAATATTAATAAAAGAAATGAAATGAAAAGAAAAGAATGGAAAGGAAAATTTTGTAAAAGAAAAGAAAAGATACATGTAACTCTTGTTTAGATAATTAAAATTAATAAAAAAAAGAAAAAAAATTTTGATAATCATTGTTTGGATAAAGAGTGAAAAAGAAATAAAATTATTCATTATAATAATATTTTTCAATTATAACCTTTCATTATCTATGATTTTAAAATATTCCTAAACCATGATATATTTACTCACTTGTCTAGCCTCACAATTACTGCCATATCAATGATATTTAATCAAGTAAAACACGAAAATATTTTACAAACATGCATTAATAAATTTTGAACTAATTTGTCATCTCATAAACCTAAAAAATATATCTATTCATATTTAATCATTCATCAAAATCAAATTATCAAAAAATTATAAAAAATTTTTATATTGAAAGAAATATGTGAAACTTACTTAAAAAAAAAATGACTTTAAAAAATTATAAGATAATTATAATCTACTTAAATTTTTTTTATTAAATTTTAATATTAATAAAAAGATGAACATAATAATCTTTTTATAAAAAAAATATTTTTAAACTTTCCTTTTCGTAACTTTTCTTTGGGATATTAAAAAAAATAAGTTTAAAAATCAAAAGCTATTTGATTTTCATCTTTTTCTCTTTCTTTACATTAAAAATTTATCCAAAATGAGGGTTTTATTTTCTTCACATTCCTTTACTTTACTTTCTTTTCCTTTCCTTTCCTTCCTCTCTTCTCAATCCAAATACACTGTAAATGGAAGGAAGCACCCATTTTTCCGCAAAAGACTTTTCCCACTAGAGACCCCATTCGACCTCACAGCCCGAGCCTTATTCTGAGCCCCCCTACACCAAGCTCCCTTATCCTTGAGACCACAAAAAACCAAAATCGAGTCCCCAGCCCATCACCAAACTACTCAGCCCCCAGCACTGTGCTCTACATGCACACCATCACCAAGGCACACAGCACTTGCACCATTCCAGGAACCCCTCACGAGCACTTTCATCCAAACACCCAAGCACCAGTATCCATTGAAAAGCTATCACCAAGCCCTATAACCTTTGAAGGCACCATCCAGCCCTTCCCTAGCACCGTGCCCTGCACGCACACCATCACCAAGCCCCACAACCCTTGGAGGCACCATTCAGCCCTTCGCAGCAGCTACCATATGCCCAAACAATATGCACCCACATTCCCTAAGCACCAACCCCAAATCGCCCAAAACCCGTGTGCCTCCCTCAATCATCAACCCCAAATCGCCCAATTCTCTAGACACTAAGCCAACCCCGGCACCAAGCACTACCCCAGCCTACACCTAAGCACACTCAGAACCGAGCTAACACCTTCCTAGCTCACAACACCATCGGTCCACCATTTAGCCAAGAACCAGTCCCAGCTTCTCATCCTTCTGCACGTACTAGTCCCGATGAACCCTAGGACACACCTACATTCCCTAAGCACCAACCCAAAATCGTAACCCCCGTGTGCCTCCCTCAATCACTAACCCATTTTCTGTTCCAACCAAATCACCCTATCCACTACCAGAAAAACCCAAATTCTAAAAATTATCATCAAATCCAAAAAAAAAAAAGCCATAAACCCATCAACCCCTGTCTACAAACTAAAGCCCCTCACCACCTCACTCCCAAACTCACCAAGAAAATACCAAAAAACACCCAGCCAAAAATCAAAAACAAAAAAATCACAAAACAGAACATAGTCCTCCACAAGGGAGGAACCCAGCGCCAAAGATCCTACAAAAAAATAAAAAAATTACTTTCAATTTATATTAAAAAAAGAGAAAAAAAAAAGGGGAAAAAAGAAAGGAAATGAAAGGAAAAAGAAGTAGCAGTGGCACACGCAGCGATATCGGCTGTGCCTGGATTGATGGCTAACGATAAGAAGGGTGGCGGCGCGGTGGACTGATGCCATAACTGGGCACTGCACGGGTGGAGGCACCTGGCTCGTGGTTTTTTCTGAAGGAAAGAAACTATTTTTTTTAGGGAAGTTGAAATGAATTAAAAGAACTTGAGATTTTATACATAAAAAAATGTGAAAGAAAGAACCCGATGGGTCAGCTCGGCCCGTAACCAAGATCCAACCTGACCCATTCATGGTAGGATCTAATTTATGGTAAATTTATTTTAATTTAACCTATTTACTTATTTATTTATTTGTTTGTTTTTCATGCATTTTTATTTAGATATATATATTTAATTATTTTATATTGTTGATAAACAATAAAAATAATAAATATTTTCGTATTTTTTGTGAAATTATGTTTATAAATATAACGAAAATTAAAATTATTATTACAAATTTTTTTATGGTAAGACTCTAAGAAGTCCAAGTAATGATTTTTGAGAATTTTTAGGTGATAAAAATTTTTTAAAAATTGTCAAAGTATTAGAATATTTAAAAGTTTCTTTTCAATATGAAAAGTTTTCATTTTAATTATTTTCTTTATATTTGAATAGTTTTCTTAATAAATATGAATGTGTTTTTTAGAAATAAATATATTTGTAGATAATTATATTATTACATGAATTTTAAAACTAGACAAAAAATCTCCAAGGATGAGATCCTTAAAAAATTCGAGTAGTGATTCTTTAAAAATTTTTAGGTAAAAAAATCTATCTAAAATGCCGCCAATGTATTATAGCATTTAAATTAATTTTCGATAAATATTTTTTTTATAAATAGCATAGAAATGAGTTTTTAGAAAATACTATTTGTTTTTTTTGTATTTTAGGGAAATAAATATGAATAACAAATGATAGGATTTTCGAGAATTCTGAGTAGCAATTTTTAAAAATTTCTTAAGTGATATGGTTCCTTTTAATATTATCAAAGTATTTGAATGTTTTTAGGAATTTTTCAATATAAGGTTCTTATTTACTTTTCAAGCTTACTAAATAAAAATATGTTTTTTTAAAAATAGAAAAATTAATTTTTAAATATCAAAATTAAGACCATTTTAGTCAATATTAAAGATAACACATAATTAATTGATACCATTTTTAAACGGATGCTGTGGGATGATAATCATTTCTCATGCATAATCGACTCGAGAACTCAAACTGTTTTTTGTATACCTAAAAATTATCTTTTTAATAAATTTTAATTAATTTATTAAGAGGTAAGTTTTAATAGGTGACCAATCACAGCTAGCCAAAAAAGATTATGGTGACTCTTTCTTTTGTTTTTTAAATTCGTTTAGCGATTCTTAAAACCGTTACGACACTGCCAATTTGATTGAATTAAAGTTCTGTTCATGCAATTTAAGTTTTTTAGTTGCTTTCTAGTTTAATTTGAGTTAAATTCAGTTGCATAAGTTTAAGTTTAAGCTACTAAGATCAGAGTTTGATGTTTTTGCATGTTTTAAGTTTAATTAATTATAAGTTAATTCTGATAAGTGGTATTTAAGTTTATTTGTTTTGTTTATGTTTCGTGCATGATAGATTAGGTTTAATTTATTATTCTTGAACTTTAATAAGTTCCTATAATTTGGTTTAAGTTTTGGTTCATGTTAATTTAAGTTTTTTAATTCAATTTTGGTTACTTTTTATTCTTTGCATGTTTAATTCAGTTTTAGATTGTTTTTTAATTCATCCATTAGGTTTGAATTTCAATTTAAATTCTAGTATATTAAATTATTAATTTGGTTGTGTTTTAGATTCAATTTTATTTGTTACATGTTTAATTGTTAGTACATGCTTAAATTGCCATCTTTAATTGCTATATTGACTTAGTTAAGTTGCTGTTTACTATTCTTGTATGTTAAATTTCAGTTTTAGATTATTAGCTTATTTAATTTAATTCTTGCCTAAGTTAATTTTCTATTTTGATTAATTAAGTAATGAATTTAGTTATTTCATATACTTTTAGATTTTCTGAATATAATTAAAGGTGAGATAATTTTAGTACTTGATTCACCTTTTTTCAGTTTTCCTAGTAACGATATTAAAAACTTGATTGAGTTATAGCAAGTGCCTACGATGGATAAACTAAGAATAAAAAAAAAATTATAATGATTCAAAACCAATAACTTTTACAATATACACTGCAAGGAAAGTGTGCCTTAGTGAGGACTTTAACGAGGATTGTCTGTTAACCTTCACTAAAAGCTTTTATCTAGTGAAGGCCGCTATTAACCTTCATTGAAAGAAATTTGTAGTGAAATGTGAATCTTGACCCTCATTAAATGTCATTATGCTGTGAGCTAGAAATCATTATGCTATAAGGCTCACGTCTAACATTTATTGACTTAATTTCTGGTGAGGATCTAAAGTTGACCGTCATCTATATGTTTTATTAATGTAAAATTTCATTTTGAATATTAAGGGAGAAATGTGAAAATAAATTTATCAATTTAAAACATGATAGCTAATACTTAATATCTTTAATGTGTGAGGGTTATTCTTGACTTTCATTAATTGTATGTTATTGTGAGGATCCAATTTTAATCCTCTTAAATTAATCTTACTAAATTAATTAGTCAAGTAAAAAAAAAAAAAAAAAAAAAGAAAGCTGAGAGTGAAACTTGTATACTTTTAATAAGGGTTATGAACGACCCACGTTAAATTCATTAAATTTATCTTCCCATTATTTTTCAATTCATTTCATTAACCCCACATTCAATTTATTATTTTACTAGTGGACCCTAAAAATTCATTGTTTTAATGATCCCCACGTTGTTTTTTTCTTTCCTCTGTATCAATTCAAACGAAAACCTAATGCTCAGTTTTTCTTGTGCTCTTTCTTCAGTCTGATTCGAAGTGATTTGATTCCACTTCCATTTTCAAATTCCAGCTCCAGGTACTTTTTATTCTTCCTTCTTCGATTGCTTTATTATACTATCAGTAAAAAAGGTTGAAACATCTATTTCCATTTATTAAAGAAGGAGATTTTCCTTTGTACTTTCACTCTTTGTTTGGATTAAATTCAAATTCCTCTCTGTCAAATTCCAATTTCGTTTAAGATCTTAACATAAAAATGCAGAAAAAGTAGTATTCTTCAAAACCTCGAAGCTCCACTTATCTTAACGCCATGTCTCAAGAAATCGAGAAAAGTTTCAACCAGGTCCATGTTCTTTATTTCATTTTGCAATCATTTTCTTTTCTTAAAATTGTAAAAGAAAAATACAAATCCCTGATATTTGTGGGAAAATAACAGGTTTGAACCTAAACTATTTTCTTTATTTCTTTCATTTTATAAAAATTCTCTCGTTCTTTTAACAATGTTTATGGTTTTCTTAATTTAATTTCCTATTGAGTAGTTTTAGCGACAATCGAGTTTATTTTTCTTTAGTGTGATAGACATTGTACGGTTTTCTTGAGTAGCTTGTCTTTTTTTCGTTTTTGTTCAATCCAATCGATTATTTACTGCCCTTTTGGTTGCAGTTAGGGCCAAGTAATTTTCCTGTTTGGTTGCTGGGAAAACTCATGAAAGTGCAATTTTAATTGATCATATGTTTTTAGCATAATGTGAGTCGACGGTAGTTCTTTGCTTTACTTTGTTCGTTTCTCATCTTTTTCTCTTTTTTTTTTCTTCGTTTCTCGAGATAATGAAAGGAAAAATGAAACCATTTTAGTTTCAGACTTTTTCTTTTTCAAATCATTCATATCATAATTTCTTTAATTCTTTTTCTCAATGAAAGGAATATGTTAATTCTTTCTTGAACTTACTGTTTACATCGGTTTAGATTCGATTATTATCTTAAATTCAACATTTTACTCTTTTAATTTGAATGATAAAAAAATCTATTTGTTTTTGCGGAAACTTAGCAAAGCTTCCTAATCAAAATTGAGGAAGGAATGTGAAGAGAAAGTCTTAGGTGAATAATGCAAAATTACTACTGCTACTCCTTAGTGTTTATTTATTTATTTACTTTAATAAGTTAAAAGTTTTTATTACGTATAGTTACAGTTTTTTTTTTAATAATAGTATTTCTTTTTCATTTGCCATAAAAAAAAGTTTTTGAGTAATTGCGTGATAATTGACTGGGCCTTGCCTTATGTTGTACGAACAGAGAAAACTAGGAAAGAACAAAAAGAACAGCTGACCTTTTTCCAAATAATATCTGTCTTTTATCATTCCAAATCATCTTCTATTTTTCTGAGTGGGTGATTATATTCCCCAGTGAATGTGATGATGGGATGGTGCCAGACTAGAATCAGATCTGCCACTTTACTCATCGTCATTATGAGAAAATTTACCTATTAAATATAAAAAATTATGAAATCAATATTAATTTTTTTTTATGTAGATATGATTGATTATTTATATAAATTTATTATTTTTAATATTATTTTAAGTGTAAATTAAAAATTTTTTAAAAAAATAAGTTTTGATCTACATAATTAAAATTAAGATTCGAAAATCGATTATATGTAAAAAAAAGTTTTAACATCCATTTACATTTAAAATTGATTCCAAATTAATTATATATTATTTTATTTAAATTTTATTAAAGATGATTTTTATCATACAAATTAATCAATTTCAATATTTTTATTTATTTACACAATATAATGATACAAAATTTCTATTAAAATATTAAGTAATCATGCAATCATGTAATAAATATTAAATCATGCTATGCAAAAATTATCATGCAAATATATTATAAATTATATCAAATATTATGTAATAATATTATGCCTAGATCATACTAAAATATTCATGCAAGAATGTCATGCAAATATATTAATTATCATGCAATAATAATAATAATAATCATGTAAATAAATTAATAACCATTCATGCAAATATAATCATGCAATAATATAAAATACCATGCAAATATATTAGTAATTATGCAACTAAATATAACCATGCAATAAAAATAAAATACCTTGCAAATATATTACTAATTATGCAATTAAATGTATTATCATGCAAATAAATATGCAAATAAATATACTAATAATCATGCAATTAAATACATTAATAATCATGCAATAAAATATAATCATACAAATAAATATATTAATAATCATGCAATCAAATTAAATATAATTATACAAATAAATATATTAATAATCATGTAAATATATTAATAAATCACACAAATAAATATATTAATCATGGAAATAAATATATTAATAACATGCAATTGCACACATAAATATATTAGGTAATCATGTAAATAAATATTAGTCATGTAAATTCATGTAAAAATAAATATCATGTAATAAATATAAAAATAAGAGTAAGTAATTAAATATTATAAAAATTATGCAAAAATCACCAAAAAAAAAAAAAAAAAGAAAGCAAACATTACTTTAATGGAACACAGGTTCTAACACTTTTTCACTTTTCAAAAATTAATGCTTACTATTATAAATTTTAATCTTCTTTCCAAAAATTTCAATTGAATCTTCTTGTAAATTTTTTTGCTTAATTACTTCTTTCTTGTTGATTCAAAACTTTGCCCAAAATTTTTCTCTTTTCAATGACTTTTGTTTGATCTTGAAGTCAATTGTTGTGAGGCATCCCTCTTGATTCACTATCTTTTTATAGGGATCTAATCGCAATTCAATTCAAAAAACTTTAATTCCATTAGATCTAGGAAAATCTCCATGATTTAATTCTGTTTAATTTTTCTCTTTTTTTGCATGAATTAAGCCCCAAGCTTTCCATAATTGATTAAACAATGAATTATCAAATCTGAGATTGATACTAGCACAATCAGATCCAAAAGTAATCTGCTAAGACAAATCACATGTTTTTTCTTTTTCTTTTTTTTTTTTGACTTTTTCTTTACTTTGACTAATAAAATAAAATCAAATTAAAACTAAAATCAAATTTAAAATTAAGATTTTCGAGCTTTTAATTCTCAGGTCAAAACTTTTGACTTAGGGCCCAATATTCGAAACCCAATGATTTTAAGAAAATCCTTGGACAAAATAGATTGTTCACAGCTACCCCTATTTGTGCATTTTCTATGAAATAGAAATTGTACAAAAACAAAAGATATCCATTTTGTTCATGTTCAAAAAAACTATAAAAACAAAATTACAAAAGCTACTTCACAATCGAGGCTTGAAAACTTTCTAAAAATAAAATACTCCTCCACCTACGTTTCAGTTTTATTTTTATTTTTTAAATAAAGTACTTTTCTACTGAGACTTCAACTTTGGAAAATAAAATACTCATTCATCAATGCTTCAACTTTGGAAAAAATAAAATGCTTCTCCACAATTGAGACTTTGAAAATTTGGAAAAATAAAATGCTCCTTCAAAACTAAGGCTTTGAAACTTTTGAAAAATAAAATACTCTCCCGTATTTGAGGTTTTGAAACTTTGGAAAATAAAATGTTTCCCCACAACTGAGACTTTGAAACTTTTGAAAAAATAAAATGATCCCCCACAACGAGGTCTTAGAACTTTGAAAAAAATAGAATGAGATATTTGATTTTCAAGATCATGCCTTAAGGTCTTATAGATCATTTTTATCTTCGAAAAAGCTTCTCTTTGATAAAGGTATTGAAACTTTAAAAAATCTTACCTTAAATTGAGTCTCTACATCTTATTTGAACCATTATTGATTACTTTCCGATGTCTCTTAAAAAACACTTCAAAATTTGTTTTCCTTTCTACTTTCCAAATGTTTGCAATGAATGCAAGTAAAGAATGAAAATAATTTTTAAGATTCACTTCAATTTCATGATTTTTAGTTTTTTAGTTTTTTTTTTAAACATGCATGATGTATGGAATGAATGCAATATTTTCAGTTTGATGTATGAATGTAATGCATGTGAAAAAATACAATGCATGCCATGCAATTCATTTATCTTTTGAATTGTGGTAAATTAGAAGGTTCTCAAAGCTCTTAATTTATCTTCTTACTTTTTTTAACTTTTCAACACTTGTGGTTTTCAACATAAGCTATCATGTCTTATCAAGTAATCTCATTCATTTTATCATCCAAATTCAAAGATTTCTTATCAACATGGGTTATTAAACATAATCCACATGGGATATCATGCACTATCAAGTAATCTCATTTACTTTATCATTCAAATACAAGTAGGTATCTCAATAATTTTATTCTGAATTACTGGGAATTGACATTCTTTCAGGCCTTCTTATTGCCCTTACTATTCCATTCTCTTTTCTAAAGCAATATGGAGATCTTTTATGCATTTTTTCATTTACTTATCATTATTACTGTATCACAACAAATATAATGCAATAATGTATTTTCGTAATCAAAATGGAGATAAATAAGACAATGTGAAAGGTTAAAGGGATATTTATTGAAAGACATGAATTTGAAAACAAAAGACAATAATCAATCAATAATTGAATGGGTATCAAATATCCAAAAAACAAAAGGACAATGGTCAATCAACAATTGAATGGGTGTCAAATATCCTAATAATGAATGTTTTAATAATCCTGAACAAACAATCCAAAATTCTTTTATCAAAACCCATTACATTAATGTTCTTGATCATGACAAGTTTTATTAAACCAAATTTGCCCATATGTGTTGAGATTTTCATGATGCTATTCCATCCTTACATCTAGGTTACATTTTCATGTTTTCAACTTTAATGCCCTATTTTGACTCAAATTGCCTTTTATGGGTTTTCACTTTGAGTTTTTTTTTTCTTCTCTTTTTTCCTTACATATCTTTTCCTTATCTATCTTCTTATCTCATTTCCCCTTGATTCACCAATGACATTTTGAGCAAAATCTCAAACAATCTGATTGCAAGTTTACCTTAGTTCAATTCATGATTCTTTAATTCAAGTATTCATTTTGATCAAAATAGATTTTTTAAGGGACATAGCAAGTTGTACATACTATCTAGCAGCTAAACCAGTAAGAGTATTTTGGAAAACATGGATGAACAATTTTTCATTATAAGCGTATGTAACCATTTTGCAACAATACATCGTAACATGTGTAATAAGTCATTTTGTCCTATCATATTTTTCAAACTCAAACACTTTAAACTTTGGCGGAATCACCATATTAGGGACTAGACAAATTCTAGCAACATCCATTCGCACATAAAAATCTGTCCCTTCGATAGCTCTAAGCCTTTCTTTAATAATATCCATCTTTTGAATTTTAGAGCTTTTTTTTCATTTCAATAGGGCCAATCTTCAACTTTTCTTACTTCTTTGGATTATCAAGATTTGGAACTTATGTAGGATCAGATATCTTGATTTAAGAATAGGGGTAATGGAAGCAGGAGCAACAATTGTCGACATGTCAGTTTGTACATAGGGATAGTTTGTAGTGAGTGGCATTTGGTGCTAGGCACTTTGAGATGCATGTGCTGAATATGTGCTAAAACCAAGGGGATATAATAGATCAATCTCATTTTGTATCACCACCTCTTCAACCATTTTCGTTTCTTTGTTCATGTTTTTTAGTAACTCAGTAATAGTTTCTAATTGCCCTTTTAGTTCTTCTTGTGTTTTTTCTAGCTTTTAGAAGTGAAAAGTGTTTTCTTCTTCCATAATCCTTGATATCGAGTGTTGTGGCGTATTAGATTGTTTAAAGATTAAGCTATCCTTGAATCTTGATTTTTCATAATTTTTAAGAATTAGGATGACTTATTATCATGCACTTTGGAGAAATGTTTATGTATAAATGCATGAATGCAATAAGGATTTACCACATAACAATTATTAACAAAGAAAATTTTTACTGAAATGAAAGTTATTTCTAACCAAATCCAATAATACATCCATGAAAAGTTAAAAGTTATTATGAAAAATAATCCATAATTTGTCGATATTGGCCTTGCACTTCATTAAGGAAACCTAGTAATTCTTGACCATGTGCTCCCACTAGTGGCACTATTGTCTTTCATTTTTCAACTTTTTTTATTATGTCCTTATCTTTGTAAGTAGCCATGGTAGTTTGATCAAGTAAGCACTCCAACTGGTTATGTTTTCTCATATAAGCCTTATTTGCTGGCTCACATTTTTCAAAATTTTTCAAAGGATATTTCTCAAAATTAGAAACAATTTGTAAGATCTCTGGGCATAATCTCCTAAAATTTCTTCAGACACGATCTATTACTCTTTTGGACATGATTGTCGAGAAGCCTTATTTATTTTTCAAAAGTTGTTGAGCCTTTATTTAGAAAAGTTTTATTTATTTTTCAAAGTTATTAAGCCTCTGCTTATAGGAGCTTAGAAGAGCTTTATTTTATTTTTCAAAGTTATTAAGCCTTTGCTTAGATGAGCATTATTTATTTTTCAAAGTTTGTGAGCCTTTGCCTATAAGAGTTCTTATATTATTCAACAAGTTTAAGTGTCTGATTTAAAAAAATAAGAGAAAAAGCGAAAATGAGCGTGTCGAATTGATTATCTGGCTATGAAGGGTGTCTATATCTTTACGCAATTTCTGTTGCACAGGCAATGCATAAAGAGGCCTATTGAGTCCAAGCTCGAACCAATTGAGCTTGGCTCAATAAAGTCCAAACTATGAGCCCAATTATTAATATTTATTTATTTTAATTTTATTATTATTATTATTATTATTATTATTATTTTGGTTGATTATTCATTTATTGGTTTCCTTGTTTATCTTTGATTTTTCATTTTTTTATTTGATTTATCTTTTCTATTAAGATAATAATAAGATAATATAAAAAAAGAGTTAAAAAACAAAATAAAAAAAATAATGAAGATTCTGTCGTGAATGGGGTTGGTAGAATTATAGATGGTTTTAATCTCTATGGGATAAATTCTATGTTTTGTGATAATACAAAAATCCTATCAAAAAGGGAGTCATGGTTAATCAGAAACTCTTCTGATTACTCCCTATAAATATACACTGATCAAAAATAAAAAAGGCACAGATCAGAGATAAAAAAAAATACAAAAAGATTAGTAAAAAAGCACACATAAAAGCAGTCGAAAAGTGTAAAAAATTTTAGGGGAATTTTTAGGGAAAAATAAGTTTTATTTTTTGGAAATTTTCTAGAAAATTTCCATACTCCAATTGAATTTTTCAACGACTTTTCGGTGGGATTTTCAGTTTTCAACATGTTTCCCAATTTTCGATGATAGATTTTAAAAAATTGATGAACTTTAGGCCAAATTTTGATAAACCAACCTAGATACTGGCAAAAATCTCAAAATCTGATAAAGATTCAACTAGTGTTCTTGGAGATTCTAGAGAAAGAGAAAGAAAGAAAAATGAAGAAAAAAGAGAGGGAGCAGAGGAATTCTAAGGGAAAAAGAGAATTTTTGCTTTTTATACCCTTTCTGAGACGACGTCATTTTGGTTTTAATCGACCCACAGGATTCGCATGTTTTCCTAGTTGGTGACTTGACCTAAGTGCAACCCTTTCCATCACTTGCATTCTATTCAAGGCCCTTAGCCGAGTCTCTTAAGGAGCATCTCAAAGTCACTTTTTGTATCTCCAGTCAAGTCGTTTTTGTCGCTAAATCGATTTGATTTTTGGTATTTTTTATATTTTATTTATTTATTATATTTATTTTATAAGTTTTTTTTACATGATTAAATTTTAAGAAAAATAAAAAAATTATAAAATAGAATAAAATATATTTTTTATAAAATAAACAATAATCATCCAATGATAGAATTTTTAGAAATTTTAACTAGTAAATTTCTATAAAATTCCTAGGTGAGAAATTTTTTTATAAATTTTTCTCAAATGGCGGAATAATTTAGAAAAATTTTCAATAATAATAATTAATATTTATTTTTAATAATAAAAAAAACCAAAAAAATAAAAATATTAATAAAAATTTTGGAATTAAATACAAATTACCCAAAGATGAGCTTTTTAGAAATTTCAAATAGTAAATTTCTTAAAAAATCTCTAGGTGAAAAATTTCTCTAAATTTATCCCAAATGGTAAAATAATTTAGATGAAATTTCAATAAAAGTAATTGTATTGTTTTCCAAATAAAAAATTTTGGTTGAAAATATTTGACAATTATCTAAAGATGAGAATTTTAGAATTTTCAAATGGAAAATTTCTTAAGAAATCTCTAAGTGAGAAATTTCTTTAAATTTATCCCAAATGGTAGAAGAATCTAAATGAATTTTTAAGAAAATATTTGTCATATTATTTTCTTTCCAAAGAGAAATAAAAACTTTCTAAATAGACCCAAATGATGAAAAATTTAGAAATTAAAAAGAAAAGATATTTTTAATTTGACCCAAATGGTGGAATAATTAGATATATTTCCAATAAAAAATAAAATAAAAAAATGATTAAATATTTTTTCGACGACGAAGCCTCTTCAAGAAAACAAATGAGATTTTTGAATACTCTTGAGGTGAAAAAATATTTTCAAGAATTTACCAAATTGACGTAAAATTTTAAGAATTATTTTCAATATTTAAACATTAAATTTAAGACCATTAGAATCAAGACCTTAGGATAATTTAAAATAAAATGGTATCATCTTTTGGATGGGCATGTGGGAGTGTTATAACATTCTCCATATGTAACTGAACTCTCGAATCTTGTTCTAATTAGTAGATCAAAATCGATTCTTTTAGAGACCTTTAGTCAACTTAGAAGCTCCTTAAAATGATAGATTCATTAGGTGGCCAATCACACTTAGTTAAAAAATATTGGTGGTGACTCCATTTGTTAAGTCTAGCTATAGATTTATAAATCTATATGTTATGGTAATTAGTTATTGAGAAATATCTTATTAAAAAGAAATCAATTTTTGAAAAATTATCTAGAATCAATACTAGCAGTATACAATATTATACAAAGCAAGTTCATGTTAAATTAAACTTATATGCTCTTTCTTTGGATCTTGGGTTACGAAAAAAAATGGACTATAATACTAATGATAGAGACAAGGTTTGAAGAGCTTATTTGCAAAATGTCCATGTAAACCTTATAAACATATTTTTTTTTCAAAGAAAAATTGGAAAGGCATTATGTCATTTTATTCCTACGTGGTTCAAAGATTATGCTAATTGGTTGGAACATAGTATAGAAAAGGATTCTGTTTTTTGTTTATGTTGTTATCTTTATAGAATAGATATTGGAGAGCAAGCAGATGGTGATTGTTTTTTTTTCAAATGGATTCACAAATTGGAAAAAGGAAGAAAGATTTGATATTCATGTTGGAGGTCCTAATAGTGATCATAACAAAGCTTGAAAGTGTTGTCAAGATTTGCTAAATCAAAAGCAACATATTCAATTTGCTTTTGCAAAATAATCCGATCAAGCGCGAAAAGATTATCGAGTTCATTTAACTATGATACTTGATTATATTCACTTTTTTTTTATGTCAAAGTTTGGCATTTCATAGTAGAGATGAAACTAAGAATTCTCATAATTAAGGAAATTTTCTTGAGCTTCTTAGATTTCTTGCCAATCATAATGAAACCATTAATAATGTTGTCTTGGAGAATGCACTGAAAAATTCAAAAGTGATAGCACATGATATTCAAAAAGATCTTGTACATGTTGCAGCAATTAAGACTACCAATTCTATCATAGAAGTTCTGGAAATGGATTATTTTTCATTTTACTTGAAATCTAGTGATGTTTAAATCAAAGAATAAACTGCTATTGCTTTGCATTATATGGATTCTAAAGGGCATGTTATTGAACATTTTTTAGTTTAATGCATATCAATGATACAACTGCTTTGTCACTTAAAGTAGTTATTGAAGCATTATTCTCTAAGCATAATTTGAATATGTCAAGGATTTGTGGACAATGTTATGATGAAGCAAGTAATATGCAAGGTGAATTCAATGAATTAAAAACTTTGATCATGAAAGATAATCCATCTGTTTATTATATTTTATTTTGCTTATCAACTCAATTGACACTTGTAGCCATGGCAAAGAATCATATCAAATTGCATTACTTTTCATATTGTGACAAATGTGGTGAATATTGTTGGGCTTCATGTAATGAAAGAGATGTTCTTCGAGAAAAACAACTTGATAAAGTTGTTACGGCATTACGAGTCAGTGAACTTTCTACGAGAAGGGATTTAAACTAAGAAACAAGTCTTTAACAAGCTGGGGATACACGATGGGGTTCACATTATGGGATTTTGATAAATTTGATCCTTATGTTTAGTTTCATCATTGATGTGCTTAAAGTTATTATGAATGATAAGAATAGCTCAGAGCAAAGAGGTGAAGCTTTTGCCTTATTAGATTTGACTCAATCTTTTGACTTTACTTTCAACTTGCATTTGAAGAAAAATATCTTAGGGATCAACAAATGAATTGTCCTTGGCATTCACAAAGGGTAAGATCAAGATATTTTGAATGCAATGGCATTAGTAAGAGTAACGTAACATTGACTACAAATGATGAAATATGATAGATGGGAATCTTTGCATAAAAAAATTTCTTTATTTTGTAAAAAAACAATATTAGCATCCCAAATATGAATGATATGTTTGTAACTCGTGGAAAACCTCAACGCAATGCTCTAACAATGACAAATTTACATTATTATCAAGTTGAATTATTTTAATACAGTAAATTGATATGCAACTTTAACAGCTCAACAATTGTTTAAATGAAATGAATATAAAGTTATTTCTTTGTGTGGCTTCTTTAAGTCCTTGTGATTCTTTTGCAACTTTTGATGAAAGAAAGTTGATTGGTTTTGCTCAATTTTATCCAGCTGAATTTTCTAATGTGGAGCTACTAGTTCTTGACAATCAACTTGAAACTTACATTGTTGATTTAAGATCTCATGATGAATTTATAAGTTTGAAAAGTACTAGTGACATTTCCATGAAACTTGTTGAGATAAAGAAACATTTTGTGCATCCGTTGGTATGCTTACTTGTGGAATTAGCTTTGAGATTACCAATTTCTATTATACCAGTTGAAAGAGGTTTTTTTGCTATGAAGATTGTGAGAATCGTTTGCACAACCGAATGGGAGATTCTTGAATGAATGATTGTTTGGTCACATATATAAAGAAATATATATTTTGTAATATTTATAATAAAAAGATTTTACAATACTTTCAAAATATGAAAAGTCATAGAGAGCAATTGTAATATGTTATTTTTATGTAAAAATAGTTTTTTTATGCATTTTAATTAACTTATATATATATTTGGTATTATATATATTTTTGCTGCCACTGAGTATAAATCCTAGATCCATCCTTGATTATATGAACTTTTAATAAGAGTTATAACCCTCACTAAAATTATATATTCTTGTAGTGGTATTGAAACTTAAAAAATTAAATTGAAATATAATAATCTTGGTTAGATTTATGAATATTTATACTATTCAATAGATATGTTAAACTTAAATTACATTAAACATTAAGTACATTCATTCATAAATAATTGGATTGATGGATACCATAAATTCATGACTAGATTCATAAAATTTGGATTTGGTTCATGATTATTTATATTATTCAAATAGTATAAATAAATTTAAATTCAAAATTTTAAATGATACCAAAATATGAAATATAATTATTCATAATTAACTGAGTTTACAAATACCATAAATTAATGAATAACTATTTTTATAAATAATTAGATTTATGTAACCTAAAGTAAAAAAATAAAAACATTAATTAATAATAGTCTAAACCTACATATAATACAAATAAATTTATATTATACAAAAATCAGAACATTAAAAACAAATAAAAAAATGCCCGATAATGTCTTAAAAGTCTTTTTAAGAAGACCATGGTCAATTAGAAAAGACTCTACATAATAAAATACATGTATGGTAGATATAGCAGTAGCATGTTTTCATTGCATAATTTTCAATCAACTTTGCTTCTAATCTTAAAAACTTTAGACTTTTGGGGAGTTAAAGCCGAAACATTTTATGGATTTTGAACCGAGAATTATGAAACAAGAGAGAAGTGTCTCGTTACTCTTTTATTATTTTCACACAAATTATTTAAATAAGCTTTTTAAATTTTATCACTTTATTTGAATAAGTGTTTATATTTTTATTCCACCAAAATAAATTTTTTATTTTTTATTTTTAATTTATATCCAAATAAACTCCTAAACCTTAATTTGTATTCAAATAAATATTTAATCTTTAATTTGTACATAAATAAGTTTTTGATATAAATTAATTTTTTATTTAAAGTAAGGGTTTATACTGGTACAAATAAAAATATAAAGATTTATTTGGATACAATAAAAATATAAAAATTTATTTAAATAGAATTAAATATTTTTTAATATTTTAATATTTATTTTTTTATATTAGTTAAAAATCATAATATACAAAAAAGTTTAAATTAAAAAACTTAACTATTGAGTTTTCCAAATTGTTTCACATGGGATAATTTTAAATTCATACAAGGGCTGCAACCCTGAATCTGGTTTAGCATATGCAGTGTTACATTTATGTTTACAATAAATAGATACATTTTCTAGAAGTTACTGCAATAAATAGATCTTAAATGCTTGTGATGACTGATGAGTACTAATAAAACTTTTATAAGAGCGCTCTTTAAGTCTAGTTAATTCTCTACTTATGGTAATATTTTTTCATTAAATGTGGTAGCTGACACTTGACTTAATATGTTAATTTCCAATGCATTGGAAAACATATTATTTTTAATTTGTATAATTTAACTGCTCGCATTACGCGTTGAGTGGATTTTTTGTGCTAATAAAATTAATAGATAAATAGCAAAAATGATCAAAAGTAAACAATAGTTATAATTTTTTTATTTTATTTTTTGGAATACAAAAGATGATTTCATTGATCATTTATTGATAGACACATCCTCCACAACAATAATACTAATAAATTTTGAATATGGTTGAAACATTTTACCTAAAATTGTTTTACTACTATCCAACATTTGTCTCACTATAATAAAAAATTATATAAGAATTTATCGCTTATAAATTTGAATTACATATAAAATTTTAATATATCTTACATAATTTTAAATTACGATTGGTTATTTATACTACTATCATTGTAGGTGAAATGCTCCTTCTTCAACCTAGTACAAATATAAATTTAAATTACATATAAATTTTTGATAAATCTTACATAATTTTAAATTATGATTGGTTATTTATATTACTATAAGTGAAATGCTCCCTGTACAAATATGTCGAAAGAAGTAATATAGCAACTTGAAAAAAGCAAATTGGACAAATAATATAAAATAAAATCAATCAAAAACGAAAACTAAAACTAAAATGACATAAAAAATAGGATTTTTATTTGATACTATATGCTATACTTTATTAGAGTATCACTAGTCACACCATCATTAATTTGTTTTAGAGTAATTAAATATGTTAAAATATTAATTTTTAAGAATTTTAGAATGAAAAGTGAAAACTAAAACTCTTAAAAAATATGTATAATATGATTTGATATGCACAAATTCTAATATTATTTTACTCAAAGGCATTAAGCATACTATAAATCACATTAAATCTTGTAAAAAGAATAAAATTTTAACATAAATATTTTATCAACATTAAAAAAACCAAAATAAATGTGAAATGTGGATGTTGACCAATGGGCAAAAGTAAATGTTCTAGATTTGTAAGGAAAGAAAATTTTTTCATCTAAGCAGGATAGAATAATAGAGAGCATATTTGGTTGGAAATTGGGTAATGATCAAGACAATTTATCCTGCTTAAATTACTTTTTTTTTGGTCAATTAAAATTATTATGTTTGTCATCAAAATTTAATCTCCAAAAATTTTGATCACAAAACTATTTTTAGATTGTGATTTTTTTTTAAAAAAAAGGTTCAATATTTATTTATTTTTAATGAGAAGGAATGATTGGCAGAAGTGTAAGAGCTAAGAAAAATATAAAATTTTTTTTTTGCTGTATGAAGTACGAAAGATATTGTAACTAAATCCTGAAAGGTTCCATTGTCAGTTTTATTGCTTTCATGCTAGCTTGCCAATCTTCCTTTTAGATTCTATTTTGTTGTAGATAAAGCTTGTTGCCACATCCCATTGTCTCGAAACATAGTTGATTTTGGTTTTTGGGCTCAAGAAACATGATTAAACCTTTGAAATGCTTGAGCTGCTATATAGATCACAGGAAATAAAGTTTGCACTAGGACAAAGCCCATTTTCAGTTATAAAGTGTAACCCGAACTTTCAGTCTAAAAGAGTGGGAAGGTGAGTGACCATGGATGCAGTTATAGCCTTACGAATTGTCAACACTTTCTTTTCAATTGAATTAAAAAAAAAATATTGCTAATATAGAAAGGAATTCTAATTGCACCACCATTTTTATCCTATACACGTCACCATTTTTTTAATTTTTTAAATGAAATTATTAAAATATTCTTCCAAAAAATCATAATACTTTTAGAAAATGCATTTTCAAGAAATTATAATATTTTTCATAAATACATTTTTAAAAATGGTAAAAGTGAAATTTTATGAAAATTAGAAAAAGAGAATTTTGTTAAAATTATTTATAAATAAGTATAATAAAAAAGTTATTATTAAAAAATCATAAATTTTAAAATTAATAAAAAATTTTATTTTTATTATTTTTATCTTAAAAAAATAATATCTTATGAGATTTTAATAAATTAAAGATAAAATAACAAATATAATTTTTTATAAATTAACTTTTTTTTGTATCATTTTTTAATAACCTCAAGTTAGTCTAATTTTTTTTAACATTTTTTCTATTGATTCTCAAATTTGTATGTGGTCGAGAACATGATAATAATGATTTTTTCCTAAAACCAAGCTCCTAGTTTAACTCAATATTTATGCTCTCGCCGACCAATTCCCGGGAATAACTTGCTTGCATTTTCAATACTAGGTGGTTTATTATTTTCATTAAGATTTAAGGGTACCTAATTAGCTTAATGATGTAGATATCCACTATGCAAGATACAAAATAATTTTTTTCTAAAACTAGATGAGTCTATTTTTTTTATGTTTTCGAAAATTTATTTTCAAAAAAATATAATAATCTTTAGAAATAAATTTCGAAAAATTATTTAATATTTTCAAAAATAAATTTATAAAATTTATATTATATTCTTGAAAATAGATTTTTGAAAACGATAAAGCTTGTGCTTGAAATGCTTTTTCAGAGCCTGAGAAAAGCGTACCACTTGAAAGTTTTAGACATGTTTTTTACGTGAAAAATAAAATAAAAAAGTAAAATTATTGTAAAGATTCGAAAACATCAATTTTTATTGTCTCAACTTGACAACTCAATCTGTAAATCCCGTTGTCTTCTTGTAAAAGTATTATTTTTTTATTAATTTTAAAATTTATAATTTTTTAATTATAATTTTTTATTACATTAATTTATAAATAATTTCAATAAAATTTTTATTTTTAATTTTTTATGAAATTTCACTTTTTCAAAAATTTATTTTTAAAAAATATTATGAGTTTTTGAAAATTTTTTTTTGAAAAGTATTATAATTTTTTGAAAATACATTTTTGATAAGTGTTATAATTTTTTTAAATGCATTATGAGAAATGTTATTATTTCTCGAAAATAGTAAATATCTAAAAATTTTTAAGCATATTTAAGTAATTTTATTTATAAAAATTTTGAAAAAAAAAGTGAAAGCATATAAAACAAAAATAACGGTGCATTTATAATTCCCTAGAAATTAAGAGTGGTTGCACCTCAACTTTCTCTTTTTACACCCCATTATTATTATCTAATTTTTTACTTAACACATCTTAAACTTAAAACACAAATTTACTAAAAACCTAAATGCTTTATCTCTTCTTTTTTTTCAATTGAAAACTTAAAAGATTTTAATTCCCATTCAAACCAAATTCAAAAAAAGAAAATTTCACCTATTTGAAATTTAAAAAATGTAAAATCAAAAATAAATATTTTATTTATTTATTTTTTTCTTTAATTTTGTATTTAATTTTATAAGATTTCACGTTAAAATATTTGAATGCGATTCAAAACTTTCATAAATAAATTTTTAAAAGTTTTTAAAGATTTTCAAAAATATATATAAAAAAATATTTAAAAACTTTAAAAATTTTAAGGTTTTTAGAAATAAATGTGAAAAATAAAATGTGAAAAATAAAAAAAATAATTAATTAATAAATTTTTAAATAAATTTTTTTTAAATTAAATTTTTAGAATGTATTAAAAAAATTTGGGGCGCAAATAACAACCCTAAAACAATTAATATCATCTACCACTTTTGTTTCCATAACTACTCCACAAGTCATTATTAATTCCGGACGTGATCTGTTCGAAAATTGCAATCGAAATCAGCATGGGATTGCTTTACATATACGTATTGATTCCCATCTCTGGTATCCTTAATTGAACACAGAACAGCACCCATTCTCGATAATATATATATATATATATATATATATATATATCAACTAAAAATTTAAATTACAGAGCAAGTTTCGACTACTGCCTGGGTTTTGCGAATCTAACGAGTAGGTAAGGTTTTTTCACTTCTTCTCATTTGATTTCTTCCTTTTTATTCTTCATGTATGGTATGGACTAGGATTCGATATGAAAATTTTGGTCTTGGCAAATACTACAAAGGAGAATATGTATTATTATGATACACTCCAATTGCAACATAAATTGCCTCCAATTTTCAGTACCCACACCCAGTGTTCCACGAACTTGTATCCAAGTGTATGAGAAAATGCTTCTATGAGTTGTGATGCAAAAGGGAACCTAAATTTCTGGGGATAATATTTTGTTTCTTTTGAACGGTACTGTTTCTTTGCTAATGAAATTGCAAGATCTTTTTTTCTTTGAATGTTTCTTTCCCAACCTCCTAAATTGCCCATGGTTCTTGCAATTCTCACTTCATAGGCAATGTTTTACGGTTGCAATGTTAAGCTTATTACTCTCTTTTTTCTTGTGGTAATTTTCTATGCTGTCCAAACACCTTCCACTTTTACATGATAGTAACTGAGGTCACAAATTTAATGTGCAACTTCAGGTAACTCTATTCAATTAGCCTTCAACTTTACTTGTTTAAGAAAGTAGAGCATTAAGAAATTTTATTCAAATTTTGAGGATCGGTTTCGTTTTTTACTCATATTTTTATTTTTCCTCTCTTTCCCCACCCCCGGGTATTACCAAACCACTATATAGTTGTGGTCGCAAAAGGCAAAGTTTGTAAACTTTTATCTTGACTATGATCATTTCAATGCTCGTGTTGTTTTCTAATTGCCTAAAACTTTGGAACGTTAAGCTTTTTTACAAATTAACAATACCTAAATGTGTCATGTCAAGAATTGGCTTCGCAATCCCATTTGGGATCAGATGCTGGGAGTCGTAGTAGCTTCTTATTATGTACTGGATAGTTGATGTCATAACAATCGTTGAAATAACAAATCAAGGACATGTGATTAATGATGCTGCATTCTACAGAGAATGAGAGGTCCACGTAAACTTGAGGTGTGGAAAATGGGTGTTGTCAACTACTTGGATGCACTTAAGCTGCAAGAGAAGCTGGTCTCTGATAGAAAAATTTGTAAGATTCCAGATACTGTCCTGTCCCTGCAGCATCCACCAACATATACAGTTGGAAAACGGCAAACTGATCACAATTTGTTAATACCTATGTCTGAATTGAAAAATATAGGAGCTGAGCTTCATTATACACAAAGGGGAGGAGACATTACGTTTCATGGTCCCCGTCAAGCCATCTTATATCCTGTTATTGCTCTCCGTGAAATTGGGTTTGGTGCTAGGAATTATGTGGAGAAACTTGAGTCAACTATGATTGAACTTGCATCTTTGTATGGTGTGAAAGCTTGTTCTGGCCAAAAGGGTGAGACGGGGGTTTGGGTTGAAGATAGAAAGATTGGTGCAATTGGTGTCCGGATATCATATGGAATAACCTCGCATGGGCTGGCATTCAACATTGATCCGGATTTGAAATACTTTAAACATATTGTGCCTTGTGGGATTGCAAATAAAGAAGTTACGTCTTTGAGAAGGGAGACTGTTACTGAGCTTCCTGCTGAAGAAATCATTCATGAGCAATTAATTTCTTGTTTTGCAAGACTTTTTGGTTATAGTACTATCACATGGAAGGAGAATCCTTTGATATTGTCTGATAATGAAGAAATAGAGTGAGTTGTATCTAACATTACGTGAAATGATTTGACTATGTAACCTTTGATTAATTCATTCATGGAAGAAAATTAATTAAACTTTCTGATTTTATTCTGTGACTGAAAGGTGAATCCAATTTAGAGATCCTCATTGATGTTGGACTCTGGACAGCTAGAAGATATTGGCAAAGTTGAATGATGTCTAAACTGTCATCCAATCCAGGTATAAAGTGGGTGACATGCTTTAGGATACCTCAAACTTTTTATTTTCATAAATGGATGGATAGGTCTGCTTAAAGGGTGAATTTACTTTTCCTGAGCTTTGGAGCATTACCCATGTTTTATCTTTTGGCCAACGGAAGGATAACCGAAAATCCAAATCCAGCCATAGTATTCGGGTTTGGATCACTTTGAATGTTTTTGGTGTTATCAGTTCCATTTCAGTTCAGGTTGTTATGGAATATATTTTGTTTATTTTTCTATTTTGACTTAGAGAAATTTAAAAATCCAAACCGAGCCTAATCAAAATTTTTATTAATTTGCATGCTTATTTAACTTTTAGTATAAAATTAAAACACTATTTTCTTATTAAATTTGTGTAGATAGACCCAAACAGTTACTAAAAAATAATAAAACTTTATAACATTTAAAAATGAGAAAGCATTTCATCTTCAATTGTTTTTACTATAATATTATAATTGTTCAATCATAATAAAGAATCATGTAAGAGTCATCACTTATAAGTGTGGGTTTTATATAAAATTTTAATGGATTTCTCATAATTTTAATTTGTGATTGGTTAACTATAAAACAATGATTTTAGGTAATATATATCTTAAGAATAGGTGACTGTTCCAATCTGAATATTGAATTCAGTTTGGGTTTTGACGATTTGCGGTTTATCATCATTCTTCCATTGAAGAATAAAAAACTACAATTTATTTTTCTTTCTTTCTATA
Source organism: Durio zibethinus (assembly GCF_002303985.1). The sequence goes on along the minus strand of NW_019168159.1, from coordinate 10,626,603 downwards.
TGAATAAAAAAAAAAACCAAATAAAAATTGAACCAATCCTTATATACAAATGGTTGCACTATGGGGCAGTTAAAAACCTCAAAAATGGATGAAAAGTGATAATTTCTAGGAACCATATCAGGGTTGTTGAGTAAAAGTAACTCTTTTTTATTTATTACTTCTTGATGCAGGTTGTTTCAACCTCGAAAATCTTAACCCCATATGAAAAACTGCTCAGGTAGTTTTGGTACCGTTTGAACCCCATTTGACCTAGTACAACAGTGTCAATAAAGGGGTGGTTAACTTGGAAGCCTATGCAGTGACGTATAATCTAGTTCTAACAAAATGGCTATGGTTCTTGGCTGCACAAAAACTGATTTAGTCTATTCAAATGTGCTTTTCATATATATATATATATATATATATATATATATATATATTCCTTTCAAATACAACTCTCAGGAGTCCTTTGACCAGATTTTATATAAATAGTTTTCCAATTTTATCCCCATGACAATTCCTAAGAAGATGGGAGAGCAATATATACATGTAGACTTCCCTCCTGTCCATTGAATTTGACAGCTGACTAATCACAGATGCGACATCATATATATGCATATATTGGGGGAAACCTGACAAATATAGAAATAAAGATCTTTTCAACATGCTTTTATATTTGTTAATAATGTCTGGCAGCCATAGACTTCCTTTATTATGTCACCAAGTTGAAACCCATGTTCTATGTTCAATTAGTTCTTGAATCTGAGGAATACAAATAGAAATGAAGAAAATTTTAGATTAAAATAAGTGCATCACTCCTTAATCACAGCTGCGAGCGTGCTAAACTTAATTAAGGAAAAAGATTATGTTTATGTGCAAAAACATAGCAAGGATCAACAGGAAAAGACCCTATTAGAACCCAAGTCAAATTAGAAAAGATCACAATTGGAAGGCACTTTCCTATGATATGATGGGTGATTTTTTTTTTTTTTTTTAGAAAGCAGGATTACCCAGCTAACTTTAGCTGTTTCTGTTACACTTAACAGAGATACAAAACTGATTACTAATTTAATAAGCAAGGTAGGACAGACAAATGATGCTACTGATTTGGTCTCATGTGAGTGGTCACATGAGACATGTTATCTAATATTTGAGGATTGCAGAGAAGTCAGAGAAATATACTACTCAATTCAGCATCACATGATCAGCTACTTCCTAGTTCCAACCCATTAAAGAGCAAAGAAAATGAATAAGAATGTATCTAATCAAGAAGATGTTATTGGGACTGAGGTCAGTCAAATTTATGCTTCTATAAAATTCTAAACCCCATTATGACTGGAAGTCCCAACATGCACTTTGATATTATTATATGGACTTACTGGCCTACTTTGCGGTCATCAATTTACTCTAATCTAATCTGATGTTTGGTTAAGACCGGGTTGCTAATAAGTTGCGCTTATGAGTATCTTTGCTCCAGTTATTTTAAAACCTGATTGGAAATAGTTTAGATCTATCTTTAGAAACCAGACAAGTTAAATATGATATTGAATTTAGTCTGAACACATGATACCTAGTCAGAATAGGAATATTCATCTTCCAAACGGTGTTATTTTTAGGACAGTAGTAATTGTCTAGTTACACACACACACACACACCATATATATATATATTACACTTGTATTAATGTAAGACATGCACTGTCATCTTTCCTGAAGATATTTCTGAATGTCTTAGCTCCAAAGTCATCTCTATTACATTTCTTCTCCAACTGAATAACACTATGAAATTCATTCATAAAGCTTTGTTTGTTGTCCTTGCCTTAGTACATTTCCATTTACTCATCTGTTCTCCACTGCCCCTCCACTGTTGCAGAATCACTCATCCAAGAGTTAGAAACCAACCAAGGAGAATGTTAGGTTCTTTTGCTTCTATTTCTGCAAATCTGAACAAGTTGAGTGGAGCCATTAAAGATCCAAAGAAAGCCGTGGGGACAAGTCTAAGAAAAGCACCACCGAGTGCTTCAAATCCCACCCAAAACAAGTAAATCCAATGTTTGTCTAGAGATTTGAGGAAGAAAGAGAAATCAAGTCTCAATTCTCTTTCAACATTTTTGCAGTTTTCTTACTTTTACTGTTGGATAGGTAGGAAAATTGGATCTCTTTTTTTTTTTTTCTTGCATTGTATCCACAAATTATTCATTATTTTTTTTTTTTTCTGCAAGTCTTGTTTTGCAGTAGATTTAGGGATGAGATTAAAATGTATTTACAGAATCCTGACCCCGTAAGAAAACATCTGAAATGGTATAGTTTGTTTCAGAAGATCACCAGTATCTTGTTGGTGATATTTATGCTAATGAATACTTTGTTTTCTTTTCTTTTTTTTTTTTTTCCATTGCCATTTTGGTCTGAATTATTTAACTTGTTTTTGCAGTGACACTTCCTGCAGAAAATGCAAATTCTTATTTGAACCATCTTTTCTCTTGGTCTTTGTAGTTTCTTTTCATGTGGCTTTATGTGACGAACAAAACAAGATTGGTTTACCATATTCTTTTGTTTATTTTTCTAGGTAACATGATCCATGAGACAGATCATGTAAAGACAACTAAACATGTTAGCTCCCAAATAATAATAATGCTGCTAGAAATCCTTTTAGGTGGAGAAGTAGAGAGTAGAACTTTTACAGCCTAAAGCTATGTGGACTCTCTCTCTCTCTCTCTCTCTCTCTCCCCCTCTTTCTCACACACGCGCGCGCACACAAGAATGTCTTTCCAAGTTATTGTCCTCTTCCCCCGTGTTCATGTTCCTCATCTAGTTTATTAATATCCTCTCAGCTATGATTTATTGCTTCTCCCTGTTCCAAACTTCCATTGGTTAGCTTTCTGTCATTACTTGATGCAAAGCGCTGATTGCTTTATGATCGATCAGATTTATAGCTTTTGCATCTTAACTTTTGATGGAATGGAGATGTCTTGCGTAAGAGTTGATCTGTTTTGCCCTGCTTAGGCGCCAAGGGAAACATAGTGTTTCTTTCTACATTAAAGAAAAAGGGCTAGGCTGCATAGGATCTCTATCTATTCCTGCCCATTCTTTGCATAAAATTATGCTGAGTGAACTGTCGGCGCAGTCTGATATAACTGAAGTTATTCTTGAATTGATCATGGGAAATTATAATTCAAGTATAACCACATAGTATATTAGAAACTTATGCCATCAAAATATACTAGATTTGATTTAACTAGTTATAAAGTCAAAATTTACAATATAGTAGTTTCATTTAATTGAACAATTGCATCTCTGGATTGAAGGTGTTAATCTGATAAATAATCACAGAACTGAAGAAAAAATTCTCATATCGTAGAATGATAAAGTTTTGAATATAATGAGACCATAGTATCATCATAAATTAAACTTTGAAAAAGAAGAATGCATACAGCAAAGTACTTTCATCTAGATCTGAAGAAATTAGTCATTAGGAAAGGAACTAGAAGTCTACTGCTGATAATAACATAATTTCAAATATTTACTATTTGTTTTTGGACAAATTATTAGCAGATTTTATAGATTGGAAGTTTGATGATGTAGACTGCAGCTAAACAGTGTTGTGCAGTTCTTACTTATCCGATCAAAGGTTTTGGGATTTAAAACTCTTATGGAACTACTCTCACAATTCTATTCCAACTTCAATAGCACAAACAACCTCACACCTAGGATATTTGATTGTACATCATTTGTTCATGTTCATAGTCATAATAGGGGCAGTTGAATCCTAGAGTAGTTAAGTATATTTGTGTGGGGTATTTATCAACTCAAAAATAGTATAAGTGCTATCATCCTCTGACCAAAAAATTCTATGTGTCTACAAATATCTCTTTTGAAGAAAGTAAATCTTTTTTCACTCAACCTTATCTTCAGGGGGAGACTTCATTCATGGAAGATAAGGATAAAGACTTCTTTTCTTGACTTGTCTTAACTTATCCTCGTCTTTAATATTTTCACCCATTAATTTTTCTGAGCCTAAACCTGTTGTTTCCTCCCTAACATTTTCATCCATTAATTCTTCTGACTCTAAACCTGTTTCTTCTGAGTTCAAGTTAAACATTAAATTTGAGTTTGAACCCATTCCAAATATAGAAGATGTAACAAAGGATAATATTGGTCTTAATTCTATGAAAGAATTACAAGTGTACTCAGGACAAAGTTTCAGCTCTTAAACTGGTGCAAGTTCAAGAACTTGAGCCTAACTCTGAAAATGAGATAACTACAATCTCTGACTCTATTTCTCAAAATGAACATGAATCTCCTAAAACTATAACTAGTAATTATGATCTACCTATTGCCATTAGGAAAGGCACTAGAGAATGTACTAAGCATCCATTATACCCAATCTCTAATTTTGTGTCATTTGAAAATTTTTCACCATTTCACAAAAATTTCCTTGTGAGCCTAAACACTATTTCTATTCCAACTACTTTATCTGAGGCATTATCCAGTGAGAAATGGACGCAAGCCATGAAAATAGAAATAGAAGTCTTAGAGAAAAATAAGAATGGGAATTGGTAGAGTTGCCTAACAAAAAAAATCCAATTGGGTGCAAATAGGTTTTCATTTAAAATATAAGACAGATGGTATTGAAAGGTATAAGGCCAGGTTGGTGGCTAAGGGCTAGACTTAAACTTATGGAATGGATTATCTAAAAACTTTTGCTCCAGTTGCCAAGATCAATACAGTTAGGATTTTGTTATTCTTGCTACAAATTACAATTGATAGCTTCAATAATTTGATGTAAAGAATACTTTTCTACATGGTGATTTGGAAGAAGAAATATATATGCAGGTTCCATTGGGATTTGGAGGTCATCTAAAGCAAACAAAGTATGCATGCTGAAAAAGGCTTTATATGACCTTAAACAGTCTCCTAGGGCTTGGTTTGGGAGATTTGCCAAAGTGATGCTAGCAATGGGATATAAGTAAAGTCAAGAAGATCACACTCTATTTATCAAGCACTCGGATTCAGGGAAAGTTACAGTTCTTTTAGTATATGTTGATGATATAATTATAACCAGAGATAATGAAAAAGAGGAAGAATCTCTAAAACAGTATTTGGTTAGAGAATTTGAGATAAAAGAGCTAGGGAGATTGAAATACTTCCTAAGAATTGAAGTAGCTCACTCACGGCATGATATTTTCATCTTTCAACAGAAATATGTGATGGATCTTTTGAAAGAAACTGGGAAGCTCACATGTAAACCTACAAATACCCCTATAGATCCTAATTATAAACTTAGAGAAGCTAATGAAAATGCTACCATAGATAAAGAGATGTACTAGAGATTAGTTGGAAGACTCAGTTATCTCTCACATACTAGACCTAATATAGTATATGTTGTGAGTGTGATAAGTCCATTTATGCATAGTCTTAAAGAAGTGCACCTACAGGCTATCTATTGTGTATTACACTATTTGAAGAGCAACCTTGGGAGAGATATCTTGTTCAAAAGAAATTCGGGGTTGGTTCTAGAGGCATATACATATGCGGATTATGCAGGTTTGGTAATTGATAAAAGATCCACCTCAGGCTACTACACTTTTCTAGGTGTTAATCTTGTGACTTGGAGGAGTAAAAAACAGAATGTGGTGGCAAGATCAAGTACTGAAGTAGAGTTCAGAGTAATGACTTAAGGAATTTGTGAACTACTATGGTTAAAGATTATTCTAGAAGACTTGAAGATCAAGTGGGATGGACTAATGAGACTTTACTGTGATAACAAGTCTGCATTAAGTATTGCAGACAATCCTGTGCAACATGACAGAACAAAACACGTTGAAATAGACTGACACTTCATAAAGGAAAAACTAAATAGTGGGTTGATTTGTACACCATATGTATCAACCAAAGGTCAACTTGCAGATGTGTTGACTAAAGGTCTCAGTGTCACGGGCGAGACTCAAGCTTCAGGCTTGCGAGGCTCCAGAACCCTGGCATGTACTCATCCGACATCCCAGATTAGCCTAACTGTCACGGTCCACACCAACTTATGAGGTATTATCTGCTTCAGCCCCCTTGGCCTCACAGTTTTGTCCCACAAAAGACGCCTCATAAGTTGAAGGTGGAGGATCGTGACAGTTAGGCTGATTTGAGATACCGGATGAGTCCATGCCCGAGTCCTAAAGCCATATAAGCCTAAAGCTTAAGCGTTGGCTCTTGACAAGTGGTATCAGAGTAGGCTCTGGACCGTTTGACCCACGCCAAGCACTTCGAGGAGGGATAGGCAAGGTGGCCAGCCTCTGTGATGAAGGCGTCATGAGGTTGGATAGGGTAGAATGTCACGCCAAGCACTCCAAAGGGAAGTAAGTAGGGTACTCCAATCTCACATCAAACATGAAAGGGGGATCACTGAGGTATAAAAACATTGGCATTACACATCCTGATAAGCCAATTTTGAGGAAAGAAGGTAATGGCCACGTGACATCAATAGTACAACATTTCAAGAAATTATTTCTAAGTTGAGAATGCAAAACACCTATTCACTAGCTTGAGAGAAAGTGCAGTAAAATAGTTATTTACAGCTAGTTATAATTTTATAATCTGTATATTTATATTTATATCTCAAAAATTAAGTATTTGTATCCCTAAAATCTCTAGAATTAAGTATTTGTATCTCTAAAATTAAAGACAAAAAATTAGGATAGACAATTTCTCAATTATAGGATTAGTTTTAGGAATATTTAGTTTCCTAGTTTACCCACAAATTAGTTATATATAAATCTAAGATACTATATAATTTTTGAAGAGCAATTTTTCAATATACATTTAGTTTTACTCTTAATTTTTCACACTATATTTTTTAAAAATTTTTCCACAATATCTATGGACAAGCAAGTAAAGCTCAACTAAAGTGTTTTATATAGGTTGAAGATGAGATCAATCTTTCTTTAACTTATAAAAAGGGATAATTTCATACATACTGTCATCTACAGGGTTACTTTTTGCATTCTTGTGTGGTGTATTAACTAAACTGAGTAAAAAAGGTTCTGTTACTACACGTGCTGTGAATGCATTAGAGTTGAGCTCCACGTATTTGATAACTGAGAATTTCCAGTTTAGAGACAGATTTGGACTTGGCTTCCTCTGACAATAATTTGAATATTGCAGCTCCTGATAGAATTGATATAATAGCATCCTTTCCTATTCTGTTTCAAAAATTAATTAATTTGTAATTATTGCATCTTACTCAGAATTGTTTCACTTGAGCAATGAGAATTCGTAACAGTCGCCCTCCATTCCTTCCTCCTTCACCACCAGATCCTACATCGAGGTCTATGCATCTCCCATCACAAATGATCTATGATGATCGTTTCTTGGTTCGAGAAACCAATCACCAACTTGGTTGGTCGTGCTACCCATTGAAAAATTCTGCATGCCAAATTATTGAAGGAGGAGCATGCGGTGAGTCGAAGAAGGTGATCACTATGGAAATCAGAACAATAAATTGTCAAGATGAGAAAAAAGAGAAAAGCATGCAGAAGAAATCAAGTAAAGTAATCAATCTATCACTTTTCCCTTTATTTTTGCTTTTATGGATTTGATAAACATTGTTTCTATGTTCTCTCCAAACATATTTACCATTGGTCTGCCATCATTTTTACTTCCTCTTTTTTTTTATTAATTATTATTTACATAGGGTTAATGAAGTGCAGTCAACGCCCGCTAGTTTAAATAAGCTAATAACAGTTCAAATGGCTTTTATACTTCAAATTTTAATGTTAGGCCCTGAGAGGACAACATGAAGCACAAGCTGATGAAGCCGATGAAGGCAATGAACCTTGTGTGTCCGCTAGTTACCAAGAGTGAATTTCCTTAATGTCCTTTTTATATCCATTATTTCTTGTGTAGTCAGTGAAGTTGAATATTTGATATAGTATTTCCAATGAATGCACGACTTACTCTGTCTACCACACTGTTTATATGAGAGATTTTCTTGTCATCAATTTATTTAATGCATGTTCCTGCATTCCATCCCTCATGGTAAAATAATTTTTCCAGAATAGAAAGATTTATATGAACCTTTTTTCTTTTTTGGTGTGTTAAGTAACAGAGATGGAAATGCCTCTAGTGGTGCAGTTAATTTTGACATTGCAAAGCCTTTTCCTTCCTCTGAACTAGGTAAATTGGATTTTTTTTTTTTTTAATTCAAATCATTGTATTGGAGTTGGGATTTTATTTTAGTTGATTGTAATTGCACCTTAATCCTTTCATCTTGTTATACAAATGTTGCTTGTGTAGTAACAAAGAAAACCAACTCATATAACCTTTTTCATTTTCTTGAACATTCTTTTCAGTCTTTGTTTGGGACAAAAATAATGTCAAATTTGGTCGAAAGGCTGATTGGAAATTCATTTCATAGTTGTTGATGTATCTTAAGATATTATTTTGGATAGTCCCTTTTCTCTTTTCTTTTTCTTTATGATTACCGGAACCTTACTAGTTAATTAAATCACTTGCATCATCGTGTGCAAGGCAAAAACTAAAAGTTGTTTATAGAAGATAACTGCTTGATGCATGATTTAACATGGCTAAGATTTGCTTCCAGCTATGTTTATGAAGGCATTAATACAAAATGTTCATGCGTCATTTGCATATCACATTTTGATATGTCAATGGATTATAAGAAATCAGCCAAGTTTGACTTAAACTTCTAGAAAATAAATCATTGGTAAAGAAGGACAAGATGTGATCTTGAAAGAGGTTATGAAGAAGTAATTACCAGTAGAAAAATGAGAGAATTTTTTAGTTACATACTTTGACATTTTAGATAGATAACAAGGATATTAAAGGAAAGTCTGAAGAAATGTGTTCTGTAACAATACCACTAACAAGAAAAAGTAAAGATATTTTAGTTATGTTCTTTGGAATTTAATGGATAACAAAAATATCAAAGGGAAGTGAAGAAAAATGTGTTGTACCTTAAGGATAATTAGTTATTTAAGTGAATTGCTGCTGTGTTGTAATGCAGTAGAATATTAAATTTATGTTGTATTAATGTACAAATGGAACAGGAATTCAATTCTACTCATCATTGATAAGTTTGCAATATTAATATACTAACGTAACAGGAATGAAATTCTACTCACCTATGCATAAAACTTATTGCCTGTAATGATCCAGAACACATGATTGTAATCACATTATATGCTTGCAGCTTGTTTTTGTTTCAAAATCAACTTTAGGAGCTAGACGCTTGGCATATTAAGTGCAGCAGTGAACAGTGCACTCTGTTCTTAACAGATTTGAGAGGAACAATTAGACATGCAAATTGGTATGAATGGATAAAGGAAACTTCCTAGATGTGTTGGAATTTGAAACTTACAAACAATTTGTTATATTACCAACAATTAAACATGTTTCTGATTCACATGTACTTCTAACTAAGTTTGTTGCAAAGCATGGTGAAACAGGAGGGAACTTACCATACAAGAAGAAAAAACAAACTTACCAGCACGAGACAGAGATGACAAGAGATAAAAAGGAAGATGCAATACCAGAGAGAAAAAAAAAAAGAATGGAACCAGGGAATATTTTTGAGGAAGATTTAGAAGATGAAAATGGTAGCAAGAGGACTCGGACTCTATGTTGTCCTGTAAACTGTGAATACTTCATTACTCCTTAAAATGGGGGGTTTGAGGGATAAGGAATGCAGGAAGGAATGGGCCTAGAGTATACGGTTGCTGAGATGGAGGAGAAGCCAAGAAGGGGAAAGAAAAGGAAGGAAGGTGATCAATCTGGAGATGCTAACTGGTCTATCAAGTAAGAATCCTGTGGAATTGTGCAAAGGAAGTAATTTTTCTGGTGAAATTTAAACTTTTGTTCTGGTTTTAAGAAACTTAAGTAATTTGTCTCTTAAATAGGATGCTAGGAATTTGCCTGTCATCAAATTTGCAACCAAAGGAACTGTTGTGTAAAATGGTTGAGATAATAAAAGTTTGAACAAAGTGATGTTCAACGGAAAAACATCTACCTTAGAATCTTTTTTTGATGATTCTAGCTCCTATGTATTTGAAGGATTTATGTTAAGAATATGCAAAGTCCTTAAAATGGCTCACTTGACTGTAAAGTTAAGAATACTACACAAAATAGTTTGTCTCCAGCCTATACTAATCCTATTGTATTTGTTATTCTTGTGTGATTTTGTTATTTGCCAATACATGTCTCTCATTCCTCATGAACAGAATGTTTGTGGGCAACAAAGCTTCAAAAAAGGAAGGCCGTCAAATAGAGGTAAGCATACTGCTAATGGGAACAATAGGTACTATCTCTCTCTCTCTCTCTCTCTCTCTCTCTCTCTCTCTCATTCATAACCTCTTTTTGGTCTGCCATTAAATAACATTAGTATAATAACACTGAAGGTGCATGGGAATTAAAGTGCGGAAGAGGGGTAAGCCAAAAATAATGAAAAACCGGGGTTGACCAAGGAAGAGTGAATAATCTCTCTACAAGTTGGGAACTTTGAGACCAAGGAAGAGTGAATAATCTCTCTACAAGTTGGGAACTTTGAGTACTTTCTCTCTCTCTCTCTCTCTCTCTCTCTCTCTCCCCCCCCCCCCCCCCCCATGAATATGTGCTTTAGATTATATGTTGGGAACTTGGGAAACATCTCCATTCATGTTTGGGGTGTTTCATGGATTTACTTACCAATGTCTGTGTATGAATTCACTCGATTTGTGTGTGTATGTTCATTTATTTGTAAATTTGTCCGTCTTCATCCTATTTTTTTAATTAAATATGGTAATGAGAATTTGATTCTGCATAAATAGAGAAAGACAAAGCCTAGAAGGGGAAGACCCAGGAAGATATTAAGTCATTCTGCATTTACCTTGTGACAGTTTGCTGTATGGAATCATAATGTCTCATGCTTTTATGTTCTGCCCAAGTATACTGGCTATAACTTTAAATCACATACTTGAATCTTTGAAACCATGCATGACAATCTTACGTAAAAGAGCAGTGAAAAGTTAGTGTTCCCATGGCTGCATGGGGTCATTCAGTTTATTAGAATTCAGAATTAATCTGATATCATGGTTATAGATTGTCTACTGCTTATATTTAACATCATGGACAAATGATTAATTGAATCTTATGTTACTGCTTATACTTTGTGCATGGTTTCTCATTTTGACAGAATAAAAGTTGCTTAAAACCCCATTCACATTATATGATTTTTTGGTTTTTCATTTTCTCACAACATAAAGTGTTGGTTTAATTGCACTGACTTAGCTGTAAATTTTTTGGTACATTTACTAGGGAAATTAAATTGAATGTAAGATGGATGATATTGGCAGCTGCATTGATACTGTATGAACCATATGTGCGTTTCTGATGCACATAACTAAGCAGTGTGACAAATCACAATAACAGCTATATGCTTGCATGACTGCCGTGAACATATATCTGTTGATAACAACTGTGAAGTATTTTGCTCTTAAAATTGTATAGTGAGACTCAGTGGAGGTCTTGAGGTAACAATTTCATAAATAATGTTGTACATGCCTTGATGTACTTCTTTCCTGAAATATATTTTTGCATATGTTTTTATGCTGTAGCACTTGAGATGTCATAAAGAGTGTAATGAGAGTTTATGCATTACCTTTCATCTTTTATTGGATAAACCTGAGGTCAGTCATCTATTTGCTGCAAATAGCATTATGCTAATGGTTCAGATCATGAAAACCAGAAGCTTATGCAGCATTTTTGTAACTTATCAGATACCAACTAGTCCTAGGGTTAACACAAACAAGAATGTGTGCATAGTTTACTAGGGTGCTAACCCACAAACCTGAATTTTTCATATTTAATTTGACTATAACATGATCATAAAATGGTTTAATAAATGCAAAAAAAAAAAAAAAAAAGAAAAAAGAAAGAAAGAAAGAATGGCTGTCATTATGGCAATAATTTGGTTCTGAATTGCCCGATTAATAAGTTAGTCCTTATCTAATATTGCCCACCTTGTGCATAGAAGAAATGAGTGGAAGAAAAAGGAAAGAAAGAAAATAAGAAAGAAAGAGAAGAAAAAAGAGACATAAAACACCCTATTTTGTCTTTCAATGAATTAGGTTCGGTTGGATCCTCTATTTTGCACATAAGACATTTTATTTTCTTTGTCGTATTACATATATTTGAATACATATAATAATGTTTTCAGCAGTTTCCTGCAGAAAATAGTTAAATTCTATATTAGGTTTGCTTCGTCTCCAATTATCTTCATCTTGGACTTAATGCTTTGCCTGAGGTTGGACTCCTAAAAATTTGAGAACTCTCAGGACATAGTTTTTGAAGATGGTCTTCAACTCTTGCAGAAAATAGAGAAACTGCTACAATCATATAGTTGGGCGCTTGAGGTGTAGCATTGCTCTAATAAATTAGTTAAGATAATATATGCAAACAGGTAAGGGAAAAAAATAAAAAGATAATAAATGTTAGGGCAGGAATATGCTTCTCTTTTTGACAAACACAGTCTCTATTATCTGTTAATGCTTGTTTTGCTTTAGAATAAGAGTGATAAATGGTTGTCCTTCAGGATGGGTATGATTCAGGTATTTCATACTTCATGCATCATTGTTGAGTTGGTGATCTTCTGGTAACAAATTCATAATAACTAGTCCAAATGTTTTCTCAGCTTATTTATATTTTGTTCAAACTGTCTTAATAAAAGGTTAAGCTCTATATGTATAGCCAATGCATGCTAATCTGTTCTTCCAAGAATGGAAGCTTTTGCAATAACTATTATTATGAAGTTTCCTAATATGCTGAATTATGATTAATTTTTGCATTAAGGATTTGCATCTTGTCAGATTTTTTTTTCCCTATATTTAGACTTGGCAGATAGATGTTAAAGAGAAGAAATTCATTTGAAAGAATTATTATGGAAATTTGACTAGGACCCTATTTTGAACTTGAATGTTGATTGTTTTACAACTGAATAGTACCATGTGTAACTCATCATTGAATTATGAACCTGGAATCATGAAACACGTGTAAGTTATGGAGGCAATAAGGTGAAGCCTAACACCCCCCCCTCTCTCTTTCTTACTCTTTGTCCTCTTTAAGCAAATGTTTGCATATAGATGAGGATCATTTTTCTTGTATTGACTTAGGCTTTGATTGGTAGAAAGGATGAAAAACTTGTTAATCTAATGTTTAAACTATAAAATAGGATAGTTGTTATGAATTTTAATCATCGGATGAACAAGTTTTCCATCATTCCTACCAAGCAAAACCTCAATGCTGCCAAATGTTGTCTCTTAGGTATAGACAGCAATGTGTTGTTCATTTGCATTGTCAAATGTGCGGAGTACTCAAATTGTAATCATTTTGTAAGAATTGAGATAAAATGAACCTAGTTTGCAATTGATGGCTGCATAAACTGTGACTTCATAGCAACAGTTACTCATCATTAATGAATAAATGAGCTCTAAGTACAGATAATTAATATATGTCAAGAGCAGGAAAGAGCAAAAGAGTGACAGAGAGAACTCTCTCCCATTCTTTTATCACATTCCTTAATTGATTTTACTTGTCTTAATGACATTAATAAACCAAACTCAAAATTTTATGCAAGAACTCATAATCTTTTTTAAATACAAACTTTTTTGTTTTTTCTGTTCTGTCTGAAATATGAAAATGAGGATTAGAAAGAGATATCCATCATTTCCAATCATACAAAGCTTAGTCGCTTCATGTAAAGAACTTCCATCTCGGCAAGAAGGAATGGAAGTATCCTCTTTTCCAGCACGTGATGAAGGAAGAGCTAGAGAAGCACCAGAAAAGGTGCTCAATGATTGGCAGTCTATAATGGCAGAAGCACACAGGCTGCTTGGATATTCATCCTATGCCTATAATAATTGTACTATCCGGCCCCATGTGCAAGAGGAACATTCCAACACCAACTCTGTCAGTAATGGAGAAACTGTCACTGAAATTCAGGCAAGAAATGAAAGGAACAAGAAGAGTCTGTTGGAACTAAAAAATCCAAGCCAAAAAATGGTTTTCTTTCGTGATTTCTATTCATTCAGATCTTTTCCTTATGTTGCCTTATCATTTTTCTGTGCTTCACAAATTTTCATTTCTTGGAGTTCATTATTCATGAAATGTTGATCTATTAAGGATCTTATAGAGCTGCTAAGTTTCCATCATCAGTCGTTCTGATCTTTGTCTTCAATTATGCAACAGTTGATTTTCTATATCTACTCCTAGGCCTATGCCCTTTAATCAACTTCTACCACTCATTTTACTGCAAAGGTTGGATATTATATCATTTGCTAATTTTGATTTAATAAGATTTTTTGTATAGGCCATTGAACGAGGTGTTGAACGCTGGAAAAAAAGATATGATCTTTCTTAATTCTCAATGTAAAAAGATTCACAACCTACTATTTATTATCCAATGGTATCTTAAACTGTAATTAATGAACAATATTCATGTGCTTGGGATTAAGAGTGCGTAAAAAACGGGCATTTCCTCTCATTACCATAGATTAACAAGCTTCTATTTGATGAGTTAGAAAGGGAAATTACTCTGGTACTGCTATAGTAAACACTAAGGGGAGAACTGGTTCATCTTCTTCCTTTAAAGGTATGCTTTCTTTCTAAGGTTTAAAGTTGTTTTAAAATTCAGTTTTTTTCGTGCCTCCAGAAGTTAGTGACTATAAACTTTTCCATTTGTACATCAAGAGGGAAAGTTGGTAGTAATGCTCAATTATGATATAATTTCCATTTAAAGAAGTCTAAAAAACTTCTAACTATCAGGTAAGTAAAACCCTTCAATGACTGCTACCTTTGTCATCAAATAGTACTGAAATATCTTCACTTCGACCCTTAATGGTAATTTTTTTAGTTTATTTTTCCTTTTTCCCCTTATATATACAGCTGCAAAAATAACCAATGATACTTCTAAGTGCTGAATGTTGTCTCGGAAACAGAAAGTATGTAGCCGGCTGTTTTTTGATTGCTACTTTAATGGCCAGTACCAAATTTATAGGCTCTGAGTCTCTTTAAGATATATTGCATTTTGAAGGAAAGAGAATGCATTTCAAAAGCATGATTTTCCTATTGGTACATTATAAGTACGAATTTCTGTTTTTCACACACTATTAGCATTCAGAACACTTTCTAAAATGACTGCTTGTTTTAAAAATCTTAAAAAATTTACAAGAATCCTAAAAATTTTGATAGTTAGATACATTATATATATATGTGTGTGTATATATGTATATATTATTTATTTATTTATTTATTCAGTTTCATATAACTTCTATAGATCAGCATATTAAAGAAGTAAAATCAGATTCCCCGTACAGTGAGGAATCATGAGTAGGCTAACATTTGTTTTATTAGATTCTGACTGTTTGGTCTCATACAAGTACATATAGTTTTCTCAGGCAAAGTTTGTTTTTGTTAGATTACTGTAGGAGTAGAGTGCATCCTTTTCCTCATGAATGCTTTCATGAATGGAGCTACTGCTTGAAGTTTTGTAATCTGTACATGAATGTAAAAAAGATCAGGGTATACAGTCCAACAGAAAAGATACCATAGGGTAAATTTTGCAAACTACAAATGCATGTCTAATTTGCCTTGGTTATGGATATTAATTTATCGGAGATTACTAGGCAATCCTTTATTAGGTAAGTATTTTCTTTTTCCGGCAAGTCACCTTTACAATTGTGAGCTGTAGAATGGGATATATAATTTAGATTTGGCATGTTATTTTTGGCCTTTAGCATCCATTGTTAGAGCTGCAAAGATCTAAATTTGGATATTCTTCTCGATTCGCAATAGAAACTTTTGATGTCTCTTAAGAAAGAAATGTTGTGAAAAAAAATAAAGTAAACTGTAATATGAAAAGTTCAATCCTTACCTCTTCATCCTTGGTTGATGCTGGAGCTGAAAGTGAAATATATGACCTCTTTATTTTACGTTCATTTCAATATATGTGCTAATCCAAGAAAAGACATGATGGTTCATGAATTCTAGGTTAATTTCAATGTGCCAAACTTGTAAAATTGATTTTTCAACAGATACATGCATGCAAAGAAGGATGTTATGCAATCACTTGCATAAAGTATATATGCGCATCCTCTGTACCAAAAAAAAAAAAGTATGCCTTTTTGTTTTTTACAAAAGAGGCCGTAGTCTAAGAATATGAGAAAGAATTGCAAGTTATCTCTTAAAAGTAATCACATGAATCAACTGAGCTAAATTTCAGGTTCAATATATATGTATTTTTGAGTCTTGTTTCATGTAATGATAATTGAGACTCTTGAGCTGCTACTGTTTTATTCCTCCTACGTTTGATCCCGCACCTAGCGTACTGAAACTTTGTTTCATGGATTGTTTGCTTTAAATTTGTTTATTAGGTGATGCAAAAGGGATATTTCTGGGGAACAGCAAAGATGGAAAAGCTGAAACCACCATGAGGATTGGTGGCAGTGCTGGTCGGAAGAAAAGGACTGATGCCTCATTGTGGATGGAGGTAGGATCATCCAGACGTGGTTTTGCTAATGGCAGCTGTGGATTGAAATACAAAAACAAAGCAGAAGATCAGGAACAGTACTTATCTGGCTCCTCCATTAAGAATAAGAAAGTTAAGACAAGGAGCTTAACCAGCATTTATGATGACGTCCGAAGTCTAATGACTAGCCCTTCAAAGTTGAATGAGATTGAGCAAAATACTAATGGAAAGTCAGTAGGTGAAGATCTGTTCAGTGAGTGAAGATATATATCATTCATGAAGGTTATAATTTAGTTCAATTAAGCTTAAAAAAACTACAGAAATTTGATGACATAAAGTAAATGCTAAATGCAAAACTGCATTAAGCAAACTAAACTTAATAATTATCTCCAAACGTTGGTTTATCAGTTTGTCTTGTTTATGATTCCTGAGGATGTTTCAGAAATTTTAATTTATAGAGCTTGTTAGAATGTGTTGGGTCTACGTCATTATTATTATTATTCTTATTTTTAGGTAAAGTTGTCTATATTAATGCTGCATGTTGTGTATTTCCAGCCCTTATATTTTGGTTCATGCATAGTCTAAACATTCCGAAAAGTAATTTCTGACTTTTTTTTTTTTTTTTGGATAAATTAGGAACATATGTATATAAACAAATGCACGAAAAAAGTGCGTTGGTTTATAAATCATAGCCTTTTTTTTTTTTTTTTTGAGAAAGAATTATTTGACCTCACACTTCGAGTAGGAAATACATTCACTTGCAAATATTTTTATTTTGATAAAATAAAAATTATATGTTTTTATTTAATAATAAAAAATAAATATTTTTAGTATTTTGTTGTTTTTAGTTTTTTTGGAAAATATAATTTTTTGAAAAAAATAAAAATAGTGATGCTCGAATTGTGTCATTTAATTGTAATTAGATAGGTATCGGGTTTTATTTTAAATAGAAGAGATTATTTTTAAAAAATTATATAAATTAAATCAAAATCTAATAATACATTCATGACAAATCAAAAAATCGAGACAATATTATTTATTATCAACATTGATTAATTATCAAATTCAAACTCATCTACTCATGGAATGAAAGCTTACTAATATCATTACTTGTTTAACTTAATTTTAAAAAAAAAAATCAATAATTTTAATATGATAAGAGGAGTATTATAGTAATTTTAGTTAATGATGATAGAAGGGTATTTTTATAATTATGATTATATGAGCAATATAGCAACTTTGACCAATTATAGTAAAAGAGATATTTTAATAATTATATTAAAACGAATATTATAGTTATTTTAGTTAATTATAGAATGAGTGTTACAATTGATTTGGATGATATGTCATTCAATTATCAAGTAATTAAAAAGGTATTACGATCATTTTCAAATGAATCACTTTCATATAATTATATGGATGTTAAAATTTAATACGTAATTATGAAGCAATAAAAAAGGTATTTTGTAATTATAGTAAAGGGTATTATAATAATTTTAGTAAATTATAATATTATTGATATTTTTATAATTATGATAGAAAAGATATTATAGTAATTTAGACAAATGATGATAGGAGGGTATTTTCACAATTATGGTTGAAAGGATATTATATTAACTTTGACCTATTATGGTAAGAGAGGTATTTTAGTAAACATGACAAGAGTGACATCATAGTAACTTTAGTTAATCATAGAAAAATGGCCATATATGTAATTCAATTACAAATAATTAAAAAAGGCATTATGATTATTTCTAAAGAGATTAATTTCATATTATTGTATAGATGTTAAAATTTAATGCATAATTATAAAGCAATAAAAAGGGTAATTTTGCAATTATGCTAATAAGGTATTATAAAAATTTTGGCTAATTATAATATGAGAGGTATTTTCATAATTATGGTACAAGACATTATATAAAGCAATCAAAAGGGCATTTTTTATAATTGTGGTTAGAAGTTATTATAGAAATTTTAATCACTTATAAATCACTTATAATATGAAGGGATATTTTTATAATTATGATAAGAGGACATTTTTGTAATTATGCTTAAAAGGTATTAAAGTAATTTTGACAAATCCTAATATGAGGGGTATTTACATAATTATGGTAAGAGAAAATTTTCGTAATTATGATTGTAGGGGTATTAGAGTAATATTGGCTAATTATAATAAGAAGGGTATTTATGTAATTATGTTAAAAATAGTATAATAATTTTAGTTAATCATAGAAAGAAAGGTATTACAATCAATTTGAATGCATGTAATTTAATTGTCAAGTAATTAAAATGGCATTATGATCATTTCTAAAGAAATTAACTTCGTATTATTATATGAATGTAAAAATTTAATGAGCAATCATAAAGTAATTAAAAGCGTATTTTCATAATTAAACTTAGAAAGGTATTATAGTAATTTTAGCAAATTATAATATGAAGGTATTTTCGTAATTATCATGAGAATGCATTGTCATAATTATTTTAAAATTGTATTATAGTAATTTTGATAAATTATTATATGAGGAATATTTTCGTAGATATAGTAAGTGTGGCATTAAAATAATTTGATCAATTATAGTATGAAGGGTATTTTTAGTAATTATATCTAGAGGGGGCATTGTAGTTATTGAGGAATTCTATTTGCACCACTATTTTTGCTTTATACACTTTCACTTTTTATTTTCAAAGTTTTTATAAATGAAATTACTAAAACACCTTTCTCAAAAATTTTACAACTTTAAAAAATACACTTTCGATAAGTCATAATACTTCTTAGAAATAAACTTTCGAGAAGTCATAATATTTCTCAAAAATGCATATCTAAGAAGTCATTACACTTCTCGAAAATACATTTTCCAAGAAATCATAACACTTTTCAAAAAAGTATTTTCAAAATGTCATAACACTTCCTGGAAATGAATTTTTGAAAGTGTTAGAAGTGAAAGTTTATAAAAAAAAAATTATAAAAAGAAAATTTTATTAGAATTATTTATAAATAAGTGTAATGAAAAAGTTATTGTTAGAGAAAGAATAATATCTTATGAGAACTTAATTAAATTAAAAATATAATAGAAAATATAATTTTTTTATAAATTTAAAATTCATCATTTTTAATAAATATTTTTATATCGATTATTAAAATTTTATAATAGTTTTAATTAAACTGAACTCTTTAGAGAAATATCTTTATCTACTTATCATAATAGATTTCTCTAATTAGCATATTAGATTTTGATAAAATTATGTAATGTCCAATAGTATTATTGCCTCTTTATTCATAAGCATGCAATACTGGTTAAAAATTTTTCAACTTTGAATTAGTTCCAATTCTTTCAATATCTTTCCTATTGATTCTCAAATTTGTATGAGACTGAGGACATGGCAATGATAATTTTTTTTCTATTTTTCTTAATTTTTGAAATGTCATAAAAAATCTCAGCAAACATATAATCATCATATTCAAAGGCGATGTGCACTTCTAAAATCAAAAAAATAAAAATAATTTTTTATTAATTTTAAATTTTATTATTATTTAATAATAACTTTTTTATTACACTTATTTACAAACAATTTTAACAATTTTTTTTTTGTAAATTTTTCATAAAATTTCACTCTTGGAAATGTATTTTCAAGAAATGTTATGGTTTATTAAAAATATATTTCTAAGAAGTGTTATGTCTTCTCGAAAATATATTTTTGAAAAGGTATAAAAATGCATTTTCAAGAAGTGTTATACCTTTTCAAAAAATGCATTTTTCGAGAAGTGTTATGGTTTCTAGAAAATTTATTTTTAGAAGTATTATGATTTTTTGAAAATAGTGCATATCCGAAAACTTGCAAGAAGAATATTTAAGAAATTTTGCTCATAAAAAATTTTTTTTTAAAAAGTAGGGGTCATAGAGTAAAGACGGGGGGGGGGTGCATTTAAAACTATCCATAGTTATTTTAATCAATCATAAAAAATGGACATCATAATCAATTTAGATGCATATAATTTAATTATTAAGTAATTAAAAAGATATTATGATTATTTCTAAAAAAATTTAGTTCGCACTTGACATCAATAATAATGAGCTTTTATAAAAAATTTTATATTATGAATTAAAAAATAAAGCTAAAAAATTTCCAAAAAAAATCAATTTCTTATATGAAGCCTACACATTCATTAATATAATTTTCTTTAAAATATCAAATTTAAAAAATATAAAAAATCAAACATATATTTCTAATAATATCAAGCAACCATATTAAAAAAGTCAAAATATAAAAAAAATTAAATATTAAAAAAATAATGGAAAAAATGAAAAAATTAAATTGACTTAACATGTTGTATATCATTGATATAAAATAGTTCCAACAAAAATTTAAATCAAAAATAAATTTTCAATTATGTAAAAAATAAAAAGTAAAATTAAAAAAAAAAGAAAACTAAACATGTTTTGTACCCTTACTAACAAATGAATTTTAAAATAAAATAATAAATATTGTTTGAAAAAATTTTAAAAAGTAAAAAAAAATTTGTATAAGTGAGCCCCACAAAAATATTTTTTAAAAAATATATGTTTATAAATTATTAAATATAAAAAAAAAAGAAAATTAAAAAAAGATAAAATAATAAAATCAAAAATAGATTAAAAATGTGGGACCTACACTTTTTTAAAATAAAAAAAAAGAGTCCCAATGATAAAAATTAAAAATTTAAAAAAAAAAAAGAAAAAACCCAAAAAATTGACATGCAATAGTTAAAATAAAATCAGATTGCAGACTGGACATTATTCAAGTGTGCTGAAAAAGAATAAAAAGAATCTTAATTATTTTATATTTTAAAAAAAGAAAATAAAAAAAGATACAAAAGAAAATAAAAAATTTTTTTGGTATAATGTATCTCACATATAAAAATGCAATCTTCGTATATATATATATTATAATTTTTTAAAAATTTAGTAATTTTTTTAAAATAAAAAAAGTAAAAAAAAAAAGATAAGAAAGAAAAAGCGCAAAAAGCAAAAAAATAAAATGAACCAATGGATGAATTGACACGTGGCATGATGACAATCTTCACAGACATATATTGTATAATTTTTAAAAGAAAAAAGTTTAAAAAATGAAATAAAGGAAAAATAAAAGGACCAATGGAAAAGTGACACGCGGCATGTGATATAAGAAAGACCGTACAACAGCCTTAAAAAGTGAAAAAATTTTAAAAAAAGAAAAATATAAAAAAGACCAATGGGATGTTGACACATGGCATTATGGGGCGTAAATTCTATTCATCCGTACATCTGTAACACTTATATAAAAGATTTGAATTTTATATTTATATTTATATGTTCTATCTTTTATATATAAAAATATTTCAAAAATAATTGAATTAAATATTCATATCAATTTATCATTTTATTTTTAAAAAATTATCCATTACATATTTTTATCAATTGAATTATTTATTTTCGTTATTTTTTCTTAAAGTATTAACTTTCTATTTTTTTTTTATTTTAGAATCCTATCGAAATATAATTGCTCTCATGAAAATCAAAATTTATGTTTTAATAATAATTACCATACCAATATCATCGCCAAAGAAATGAAAGTAAAAAATTAAATAAAATATTTTATGCATAATCATGAAAACACTTAACATAACATAAATGAAAAAGTTGAAAAAAATAGCTAATAACAAAATTGAAGGCTTTTGTAACTAAAAATTGCAATAAGTAATTTTATACCTTTTTTACTAGAAAAATGATAATTCTTTAAATTACAAAATTTTCATATTTGTTTACTTGACATATTAAATAACCAAATAATATTGACAAAAAACCAAATAATAAATATAAATAATAGATAAAGTGAAAAAAAGTTATAATTCTTCAAATTATAATTTTTCTTATTTTTTTGCCTAATGTATTCAATAACTAAATAATAAAACTTTTATAATTGTTTATGAGCAATACTATAAATTCGTTTTTTGGACAAAATTATAATATTTTTACAAGCCGTAACTTTTTTTTTTTAAAGTAGAAAATTAGTATTAACTCAAATAAAGATAGTCAAATATAACCAAACTTTAAATAATGGAGAGGCATTCCCCTATAATTCATCTCTTTTCTCAACTTACATTAAAAGCATATTTAGTTAGAAAATCAACTATTCTGTTTGTGTCTCTTTTCACATGATCTGTTGCGAAGAATTTAAATGAACTTCCTGCTTTCCTTACTTCAGACAAGATTTTCCCAACATAAGATAGATCTTCGGCAACCATCTTACATCCATTAATCACTCTTATGGCATTCCTTTCAAGACATATTTTTTCCACACCAGGGTTTTTACAAGCTCCACTACCTTTGCCGTAGCTAAGACTTTGATGATGATAGGGTCAAGAACTCAGTCCACTCCCTTAAGAAATCTCCCTTATCATCCCTAGCAATAGCTTCAGTGCCACCAGTTTTTTTTTTTTTTTGGTGTTTTAAGGGGGCAGAGCCCTGCAACAAGGGGGAGGGGGAGGCTGGGGTCGAACCCCAGCCTCGGTGTCTTCTTAAGGCATTCTTGGCCACTAGGCCAAGAAGCTGAAGAAAATGCCATCAATTTTTGCTTATCAATTAAGAGCTCCATCAAAGTTGATATTTACCTGGCCATGAGGCGACAGTTTCCACCTTGTAACTAGTTTGATTGTCATCATTCTTGCATCTGGATAGCTTGTCTGTAATCATGCAGGTAACTCCTTGCAAACTATCCCACAAGAGCTGGTGGTCTGTAGTCCTCTCCTTTCACTACTTAATTCCTTTGATGCCATGTTGCCCACTATAAGACCAATCCACATTCGAAGCTGTCATTGTCCATTTTTCAGCTATATTTGTCAACCAACCCTTTTCAACATTTCAATCAACTTCACTCCATCTAGTTCCCATATTTTGTGCGCCTCAAACATCTTTAATACTTTCGTAATCTCATAAAATACGCACAATGGTCTTTTTTTACTGTCCACATTTTGGGCATGCAACATTAGCTTCAATCCCCTTTCTCCTTAACTGAGTATACACTAGCAAGCAACCTTTATTAAGGCTCCAATAGACTATTTTGATTTTGCTTGGAATTTTAAGATTCCACAATTTTATCCAAAAACTCTTTTTTGTTTTGGTTATGCCATAACACTGGTGTCTTCACTATTCCTCTTCTGATCATCAACCATCTAGTGGTATGTGCTTCTCATTGAAAAAATGTCGTTTGTTTCTAAATTTCAAAAGAAAGCATTTTCATGGCTTTCATGACTTAGTGACAACCCCATGAAAGCTTTTTCTTAAGTTTGGTAGGCTAATCTCAACCAGCACTATGGCCTCTGTTCCAAATGCCAAGTGAAATAAGTTTCACCAGTAGGCACTTTTGTGGTTGTTCTCAGAGCCCATAGAACTCCCTGTAGTTCATCAACTCACTTCTTTTTTATTACATTGAGCTTTTTTTCAGAGCTTCTAATATTATCTTATTTGTAGCTTTCGATCTGTTCGTTGAACTGAAGGTGGGTAACCAACGTAAACCTAAAGTTGATGTGAAGATTTGAGCACCATTCCCTAAACTTGGATTTTTAAATTATTTGCCATTATCCGTTATTATAGATCAAGGTAATCCGACTCTGCAGATTATGTTTTTTCAAACAAATTTCTCAACTTGTGCTTTCATGGTGGTGGTTAGGACTTCAACTTCCAACCATTTTGTGAAACCATCAAGATGAATCTTGTTTGACCTATGGTCGGGGTGACTGGTCCAAGGACATCTATTCCTCATTGCATCAATGGCCATGGGTTGATGATAGGAGTGAGCTCGGTTAAGGAGAGATGTTATACGTGGGCAAATCTCTTACATTTGTTACATTTTTTCACCAGTTCGATCACATCCCTCATGATAGTAGGCCATTAATAGTCTTGTCTTAGCACTTTATAAGCCAAAGGTCGAGGTTCGAGGTGACTTCCACATATTCTTTCGTGGATTTCTCATAGGACATACTCTATTTTTTCTTCATCAACATATCTCAAATAGGGTAGGCTAAAGAATCTCTTGTGTAATTTTTTTTCAATCATTGCGTACCGAAAGGCTTTTTTCATTAATGTCTTAGCCCAAACTTTTTCATTAGGTAACACTCTTATGGTCAGGTATGCTTTAATTGGCATCATCCAGTTTTTTTCTTTGTGACCTGTCCTATGAGCTTGTCCTCGATGCTTTTATATGCTAGTTTTTCTACTATAACT
Source organism: Durio zibethinus (assembly GCF_002303985.1). The sequence continues at coordinate 10,601,881 of NW_019168159.1, read as the reverse complement.
TAGTTCAGGCTTCTTATTGCTACTCTTGAAGCCAATTTAGATAAGGAGTCTGCAATTAAATTTTTTTATCTCGATATTTTTTTCACTTTGACTTTCTTGAAGCTAGCAACCAAAGTTAGTACTTTATCGAGATACTTTTGAATTCTATCTTTTCAAGCCCCGAACTATCTATTTATCTTATCAACCACCAGTTGGGATTTGTTATAAGCTATTATGTGTTGAACATTCAACTTGGTTGCTAACCTTAGGCAGGTTATCAATGCCTCATATTTTGTTTCATTGTTAGATACCTTAAGCTTGAATCTTAAGGTGTATAGGTATGATAGCCTTTCCATACTGATCAAAATAAGTCGGCTCCTCTACCTTGGCTTGTAGCAGATTCGTTAACATAAAGCTTCCAATCATCCTTATTTGAGAGTTTTTTGTTCTCAAATTATCTTTTTGGTTGTATCGAGGTGCACTCTATTACAAAGTCTACTAGTACCTGTGATTTTAATGCCAACTTGGGTAAAAAGTGTAGATCAAAGTTGCTAAGCTCTACTACTCATTTGATTAGCTTTCCCATCATTTTAGACTTCTGTAAGACTTGCCTCGGTGGCTAATTGATCAAGATGCGGATTGTATGGGCTTGAAAGTATGGCCTGAGTTTTCAGGCTTGAAAGTATGGCCTGAGTTTCTTGGCTAAGGTGATAAAGGAATAGGTCAATTTTTCTATACTATTGTAGTTAACTTTAAGCCCTATCAAAACTTTGCTTACAAAATAAATCGATCTTTGTTTCTCTTCTTCTTTTTAAACTAAGATTGAGCTGACAACTTGATCTATACTGACAAAGTATAAGTACAGTATTTCATTAGTCTTCGATTTAGATAGGATAGCCGAAGAGGATAAGAACTCTTTGAGTTAGTCAAAAGTTTTTTAGCATTAGGGAATCCACCCAAAGTTAGAGATATTCTTAAGAATTTTAGGGAATGGTAGACCTCGTTCTACCGATGTGGACATGAATGGGCTGAGCGCGGCTATTTTGGCTATTAACCTCTACACCTTTTTTACCAAGGTTAGTGCCTTCATTTCTAGGATCACTTAAACCTTTTCAAGGTTCACTTTTATCCCCCTTTTGGTTGATCATGTAACCAAGGAACTTGCCTGATGTAACCCCAAAAGCATATTTGTTTGGGTTAAGTTTCATACTATACTTTCTCAAAGTGTTAAAGATTTCTCTAAGGTTCTCCAAATGCTCGATCAAACTCTTACTCTTGACTATCATGTTGTCTATATATACCTTTATATTACGATCGATCTAATTTTTGAATACCTTGTTCACCAATCTTTAGTAGGCCACCCTTGCATTCTTTAACATGAAAGGCATGACCCTATAGCAATAAAAGCCTTTCTTAGTAATAAAAGTTTCTTTGTCCTTGTACTCTTTTAATATTTTGATCTAATTATAGTTGGAATAAGCATCTATGAAGTTGAGGAGGCTATGCTTGATACTATCATCTACTAGTCGATCTATGCTAGGAAGGGAGAAGCTATCTTTAGGATAAGCTTTATTTAGGTGGATAAAATCCACACATATTTTTCATTTTTTACTATGCCTTTTGATCATGACCACATTGGCTATCCACTCAGGAAAGTAAACCTCTATAATAAAGTCAACTCACAATAATTTATCAATTTCTTCCTCAATGGCCTGTTATCTTTCGAGTGTAAAAGTTTTTTTCTTTTGCTGAACTGGCTTGACCTCAGGATTAGTGTGTAATCTATGGACCATCACTTTAGTATCAAGTTTAGGCATATCAAATAGGATCTAAGCAAACAGGTTAACAATATCTTTTGAGAGTTGAATTAGTTGGCTTTTATGTTAGAGCTTGATTCTGATCTGCATGTTTTTTTTAAGAATGTTGTTCTAAAACAAAATTTTCATGAGGTCCTTAGCCAACTCGAGTTAGTTTGCATCTGAGTCTGGTTTTTGATCGATTATCTCTTTTTGTTCCATTAGGTCGGGATCATTTTTGCAAAAATAAATCCTAACGTGATGATTAGTAAATTGAACAACTTATTGAATGTATTAGTAAAAGTGAAGTATATTCTTCATTTAATGTTGTGTTTCGACTGATATGTTAACTTGGTCCAAGTAACATTAAATTTTTCACACTGACTTAAGAGCTCGGTCGTTTCTACTATTGCCTCAAAAATTCAAGAAATAGAACAAAATTAAAGTTTTTTAGAGCTTAGGAGCTCAGTGCGGCTTAAGAGCATGCTTATCCTTGGTTAGTCTTATGTTTTATGCTTTTGTCAATAGTTTTCTACTTTTTATCAATTTTTTATGTCAATCCTTTTTTGCTTTCAACTTCAGTATTAACCGAGCTGCCTATTTGTTTCCTGATCTTACCCTTCATTATTGTGACATAACATTATCGTACCATAGACTAGTCTCCCCAAACTTCTCCAACCTTTATAGGGAAATTTCAAATTCAAATGGAAGTTGAGCCTATGAGTGACATAACAGACTGTCTAAGTCAACGTAATATCATGTTATAAATAGATGGTATATCCACTACTATGAAATTTACAACCAAGGTGATTGTCTTCGATTCCATCCTTAATGAGATCAGGAACTTGATAGTTCTTCTTACGGGCACCTACTTATTTCCAAACCCTACTAACATTGTGGTGATTAGCTTTAAGTGATCTTCGCCAATCCTTTTTTTCTTGAAACAACTATAGTACAGAGCATTAGTTAAACTACCATTATCAAATATGATTATTTTGACCACATAGTTGTACACCAAGGTTATGATCACTATGGCATCATCATGCGATGTTGGATTCCTTCTAGATTTTTTGAGTTGAATGAGATCGGCTCATCTCTCTATTTTTTTTCTTTTTTGGCCAAAGTGCTTACTGCCATTATGATACCTGGGTTAAACTTCATTTTTGTTGAGGTGGAGCTACCTCTTGCGATTACGTTAATTACCCCAGTGATTGGCCTACTATTGTCAGCTTGACCCTTTTCTTGATTTGTCTCTTCTCCTCAAGCATCCCTTCTTCCTTAATTTGTTCTTTTTTTTTTACCCTAGGTGGGTGCTTTATGGTTATATCTGTAGTCCTTTCTAAACTGTTCTTATCTTATTTGTCTCACGAATCTTTTTAATTGACCTTGTCTTGTTAAAGCTTCAATTTTATTTTTCAGGTTAAAACAGTCTTTGAAATTATAGCCAATGTCCCTGTGAAAGGTACATTTTTTTGTCAGATCTCGTCTTGTGTTTTGTCTCAATGGCTTAGGCCATCTGAGGTCAGGATTTTTTTCCATTTGCATTAGAATCCTCTCACAGGAGATATTCAGTGCAATGTAACTTCTTTCTCCACTAGAGCTTTTAGCCTTATGTTATCTCTCACTTGAGGGAAGATCGTAGAATTTCTTGCCTTTTTTATGATAAAAAAAGAGATATGAACCTCTCTCACCTCGATCGTCGAAGAGAGAAGATGAGCCTCTCTCACCTTAGTTTATGTTCATTATAGCTTCAACATTGATATATTTATCTACTATTAGTAGGACGTCAACTAGAGTTTTGGACAATTTTAGTGACAATGTCAATTTTAAATGGTATTTTTTATCATAGAATCCACTTGTCAGTGCAATAGTAGCAGCAATCTATTCCATGTTTTTAACTTGTAGAGCTTCCTTGTTAAAACATGTGACATAACTTTTCAGGGTTTCATTCTGCCTTTAGTGAATTGACATCAAGCTTAGGATCATTTTCTTAGCTCTTTAGCTATTCACAAATCAAAGCAAGAATGAATGGTTGAGCCAATTGAATGTAGTGATCGACCTTGGCTCTAGGCTGCTATACCAAGATCGAGCTATGCCTTTCAACGTAATGGCTAGACCTTTGCACAATTGAGCCTTATCTAGCATTTGTATCATCATGTTAGTTCTATAAAGTTTCAAATGATCAAAGAGGTCAGAAGTACCATCATATGCCTCCAAAATGGGCATTTTAAATCTTTTGAGAGGCATAGCCTTGTCAATCTTTTTAGTAAAGGGTAAGGTCTCTAGGAACTTGAGCTCATCTTCAAATGCTACTCCTTTTATTTTCAGCTCTTTCTTCATGGTTGGCATCTAAGCTTCCAATTGTCTATTCGATTGAAGTTCATGGTCTATTTGTTAGATTTTTAGGTTGTGGCATGTGTGGAATTATGGCTGAGGCGATAAGAAGTTGGGTTTGTGTGTTCTTCTTCTTTGGAAGCCGAAGAGGTTTCCATCTCTTCATAGCTCAATTACCTAACAATAGTTTTTTAGCCAAGTGTGACTAAGTCTGCACTTTAAAAACTTATAGTGGGGTTATAGTTTACAGTATTTGCTTGAGAGCTTGTATTTATTCTAATAAGGCTTAAAATTATTCTATGATCAGTCTCGCCTGTGGTTGAGCTAGGCAAACAGAATGCTGCCTTGGATGAGTTTTTGTTCCAATCGGGACGGTTGCCTCTCTTTTCTCATGGGTTCTTTTTCTTGGTGGCATTATTTTATGCTAGGCTAATATGAAATGTTCCCCTACCTGGCACGCCATATATTGGTGCCAAGCTCCAACCTGAGGATATTCCTATAAATGCAAAAGGGAAGGATGGTTAGAGGTAAATGCAAGGATTGTTCCCTACATTTGCATTCCAATGTGTAAGTTAGTAAGGATCAAGTCAAAAAGAAAGTGAGAAAGTAGGAAAAAGAAAGAGAGATGAATGTGATGAACCTAACTTCATGGTACCTGAGTCTTCATATTTATAAGTAAACTGAGGAGGATCATAAAGAAAAATTATGACAAGGCTGAGTTAAGGTGGCATTGACCATGTTAGACCAACTTAATATGTCAGGTTGACACAAATGACAAGGATGTCTCTGATTGTCTATTGAAAGCTTTGAAAAGAGAAAATATCATTATACCTTTTTTACCATCATAATAGGACGATATTTACAAATATATATATTGTATAATTTCTTAAAAATTATTAATTTTTAAAAGAAAAAAAGTTAAAAAAAGAAATTAAGGAAAAATAAAATGGACCAATGGAAGGGTGACATGTGGCATACTAGAAACATATGGAAAGCCCGTACGACAATCTTTGAAAGTGAAAAAATTAAAAAAAAAAAGTTAAAAACACCCAAATAATATTGACAAAAAACCAAATAATAAATGTAACTAACCAATAAACTAAAGTAGTTTTTTATTCATTTAACTAGAAAAAAAGTTATAATTCTTCAAATTATAATTTTTCTTATTATTTTGCCTAATGTATTCAATAACTAAATAATAAACTTTTATAATTGTTTGTGAGCAATAATATAAATTCATTTTTTGGACAAAAATATAATATTTTTGCAAGCCATGACTTTTTTTTTTTTAAATAGAAAATTGGTATTAACTTAGATAAAGGTAGTCAGATATAACCAAACTTTAAATAATGAAGGGGCATTCCCCTATCTATCTCTCTTCTGAACTTACATTAAGAGCATATTTAGTTAGAAAATCAACTATTTTGTTTGTGTCTCTCTTCACATGATCTGTTGTGAAGAATTTAAATGAACTTCCTGCTTTCTTTACTTTAGACAAGATTTTCCAAACATAAGACAGATCATCGACACCCACCTTATATCCATTAATCACTCTTACGGCATTCCTTTCAAGACATACTTTTTCTAAGACAAGGGTTTTTACAAGCTCCACTACCTTTATCGTAGCTAAGACTTCAATGATGATAGGGTTAAGAACTCAATCCACTCCCCCAGGAAATCTCCCTTATCATCCCTAGAAATAGCTCTCCAATGCCACCAGTTTTTGCTTCTCAATTAAGAGCTCCATCAAAGTTGATTTTTACCCAACCATGAGGCGGCAGTTTCCAACTTACAACTGGTTCGATTGTCATCAGTCTTGCATCCTGGATCATGTAATTCCTCACAAATTATTCCACAAGAGCTGGTGTTCTGTGGTCCTCTCATTTCACTACCTAATTCCTTTGATGCCATGTTGCCCAGAATAAGACTAATCCCCATTCAAAGTTGTCATTGTCCAGTTGTTTAGATATATTTGTCAACCAACCCTTTTCGACATTTTGATCAACTTCACTCCATCTAGTTCACATATTCTATGAACTCTATACATCCTTAATACTTTCGCAATCCCATAAGACGTGCATAATGATCTTTTTTTGTTGTCCGTACTTTGGGCATGCAATATTAGCTTCAATCCCCTTTCTCCTTAATTGAGTATACACTAGCAAAAAACCTTTATTAAGCCTCCAATCAAATATTTTGATTTTACTTGGAATTTTAAGATTCCATAGTTTTATCTAAAAACTCTTTTCCCATTCTGGTTGTGCAACAACACTGGTGTCTTTACTATTCCTCATTTAATCATTAACCATCTAGTAGTATGTGTTTCTCATAAAAAAAATGTTGTTTGCTTCTAAACTCCAGAAGAGAGCGTTTGTATGGCTTTTTTGGCTTAGCGGCAACCCCATGATAGCTTCTTATTCCTTGTCTGTAAATAGGGCCCGTTTATCTTTATGTTCCATTCTTTTAGTTGAAGTTGCATGAGCTTAGCCACCTTTGCATTTTCGTTGAGGCTTATGAAGGATGTAGAGTAGAGGAAGAACAAAAAAAAAAAAATAAAAGAAACTAATCTGTCACTTATAGTAAATTGGCTCATTAGGTCATGAGCTTCATTTTATTAATTTATAGGCTTAAAAATATAAAAGTTTATTTAACTACTACAAAAGTTATTTTTCTAACAGTATGAATCATCATACACAAATCCATCATGCTACCTAAACTGATTAGATGGTAGAACATGTTGCTAAAGTTACAATAGAAATGCCATACATAGTTGTTTCAACTACTAACACTCCTTATTAGCATTTTTACTAGAAACACCAAGACTTTTACTTAATGTATCAAACCTTGCCTTTGGTAAGGCCTTGGTCAGAATATCTATAATTTGATCTTCTGACTTGCAATGCACTAGCTTCACTTCATTCTCAGCTTCAATTTCTTTAATAAAGTGATACTTGAATCTTAATATGCTTAGTTCTTCCATGAAACACAGGGTTCTTGACCATTGCAACTGTTGACTGATTATCATAAAAAATTTTTGTTGGATCATCTTGCTTTTGACTCAAATCCATCAAAATTTTCTTTAGCCAAATTGATTGATTGACAATAGTTGTAGCAGCTATATACTCTACTTCTGTTGTCAATTGAGCCATAGTTCTTTATTTCTTTGAATTTCAGCTGAACAGATTTAATCCAATAAAGAACACATAGCCTGAAGTGTTTTTTCATGTCTTCATGAGAGCTAGCCCAGTCACTGTCTATGAATCCAACCAATCTTGAACTTTCATTCTTCTTGAACCAAATTCCAAGTTCATTGGTTTCTTTGACATATCTCAACACTTTTTTTGCAGACTTAAAATACAATTCACTAGGATTTTGCATAAACCTATAAAGTAAATTTGTAACATACATGATGTCTGGCCTTGTTGCTGTCAAATACAATAAACAACCAACCAAGCTTCTATAAATAGAACCATCAACTTTGTTAGCTCCATCTTCCTTAATGAGTTTCTCATTTTGAGCCAAAGAGGTGTTGACTGGTTTACAATTTTTCATCCCAAACTTATTCAGGATTTTATTTGCATATTTTTCTTTGACAAATGAAAATTCCCTTGCTTGTCTTAATGAATCTCCATTCCAAGAAAATAAGACATTTCTCTTATATTTGTCATCTCAAAAACTTCATACATTTGGAGTTTAAAATCCTTCGCAATAGCTGATTTGCTACCTGTCACCAAAAGATCATCAACATACAAAAAAACAATCAACAGATCATTACTGTTAAAAACCTTAATGTACAATGTTGCTTCACTAAGGCTTTTCTTGAATCCGAACTTCAACAAATGATCATCAATTCTGGAATTCCAAGCTCTTGGAGTTTGTTTTAATCCATATAAAGCCTTCTTGAGTGGATAGACTTTGCCCTCATCTCCCTTGGCAACAAAACCATCAGGTTATTTAATATAAATCTCTTCCTCAAGATAACCATTCAAGAAGGCATATTTGACATAAAGTTGGTATATTTTCCAATTTTGCTGAGTTGCTAAGGCTAATAACAGCTTTATGGTGTCCAACCTTGCAATTGGAACAAATGTCTCTAAAAAATCAACACCAAATTGTTGGAGTAGCCTTTAGCTACCAATCTAGCTTTAAGTTTGTTGATGGAACCATCAACATTCAACTTTGTCCTAAAAATTCATTTAACACCAATGATGTTTTTATTACTTGGTTTGTCAACCAGCATCCATGTTTGATTTTTCTCAATCATATGAATCTCCTCCTTTATGACATTCCTCCACTCTGAAAATTTGATAGCTTCTGTAAAGCTTACAGGTTCAAGAATGGCAACATTTGATCTTTGATAAATATCTGTGAGTGGTTTGATTCTTCTCACTGGTTTATGATCAATGATTCATTTTCAAACATATAATCTTCTTAATCTTAGAAGCTTACCATGTCTGTAGTAATTTGCTTGATTGATTCTCCCTTTGACTTTTCTCAATTCCAGGCAGCTTGCTCATTAAATCTTATATTTTTACTTACAATCACCTTGCCTATAAGTGGATTGTAAGTCCTATAGCCATTGGTAATGTTGCTATAGCCCAAAAAAATATAGCTTTTTGCTTTTTGATCAAGCTTGTCCCTTTTGATATCAAGAACGAACACATAAAAAACTCTGAGATGCTGCACTGATGGTTTACTTCCATACCAGGCTTCGAAAGGAGTTTTTCCCTTCAAAGCTTTTATGGGTAACCTATTGAGCAAGTAGACAGAGGCATTGACTACCTCTGACTAAAATTTCTTGAGAAGATTCTTCTCAAATAGCATGCATCTTGCCATCTCCATGATTGTTCTATTTTTTCTTTCATTGACTCTATTTTGTTGTGGAGTGTAAGTTGCTGTCAGTTGGTATTCAATTCTTATAGCTTTACAAAACTCATTAAACCTATTAGATGTGTATTTAGTACCATTGTCTGACATTATGATCTTGATTTTGCATCTACTTTGATTTTCAATCCAAGCCTTGAACTTTCAAAATACATCTGTAACTTCAGACTTTTGTTTCATGAAGTAAATCCAACATATTTTGGTAAAATCATCTATAAAAGCAATGAAATATCTACTGTTATTCAAGGACAAGGTTCTCATAGGACCATAAACATCAGTATGAACAAGTTGTAGTTTTTTAGTTACCCTTCATGCTTTGTTAATTGCAAATGGTAACTTACTTTATTTTCTTAGCTGACAAACTTCACACACTCCAGCATTGACTTTAATAGTAGGCATGTTTAATACAAGATCATTTTTATAAATGAAATTTAATGCATTGTAGTTGAAATGTCCTATCCTTTTATAACATAAAGAAGATTCATCATGTGAACTAGCATATGCAAAGGAGTTTGCTTCATGTCAATTCAAGGAAAAACATTTTCCTTTCATATTAACAGTAAAAAGTTCATGGCTAGTGGGATCATGAATTATGCATACCTTGTCTTTAAAAACTAAAAAGTAGTTTTTTTCTAGCAACTGTCGTACACTTAATAGGTTTTGATCTATTTTAGGCACAAATAGCACATCTGAAGTGAGTTTGGCACCTGTCGGTGTCTCAACTGTCACTACTCTTTTTTTTTTACTTCTATGAAATCACCATTACCTATTCTGACTTTAGAGGTACAGGTCTTATCTAGTTCTTTGAACATGTTGATATCAGATGCCATATGGTATGTGCAACCACTGTCAATGAGCCATGCATTTGAGGAGGTTCTGGTTCCATAACAAGTTGCAACAAAAACTTGCTATTCTAGTTGTTATTGGTTGTTAGCAACTCTGGCTTATTGATTTGGCTACTGCTATTTTTTGTTTTTGCATACCTTATCCATGTGATGAAGTTGCTTATAGTGCCTGCATTGTATGTCAAGTTTGTACCAATAATATTTCTCTAAGTGAGTAGTCTCTTTACAGTGAAAACAAAGTGGAAAATTTTTTTTCTTTTCATTGTTTCCAGAACCTTTGTTTCTCCAATCTCTTTGTTTTTTACCTTTGCTTTATGTTTGTGTCTTGTCTTTCTCCTTGGCTGTAAAAACACCTTCTCTTAAATCCTCTTGTCTGATAGTCTTTCTTTGCTCTTGAGCTTGCAAAGCATTGAACAATTCTGTTGGAGTTATCTTGGTCAGATCCTTGAAGTCTTCAAGGGATAAAATTTTTTACTCAAACCTCTCTGGTAAGCTGACAAGAACCTTCTCCATAATTTTTTTGTCTGACAGCTCCTCACCAACTAATATAATATTATTTACTATCTTCATGAGTTTGTCATTGTACTCTTTTAAATTTTCAGACTCTTTCATCTTTAAAACTTTAAACTCTCTTCTAAAATTCAACACTTGCATTTGTCTTATCTTGTCACTGCCTTGAAATTTTTCATTGAGCACATCACAAGCTTGTTTTGCATTTTCACAAGTCATGATTCTGATGAATATGTCATCAAAAATTGAAGACTTAATATAGCTTTTAACCTTGTACCTCTTTGTTTTTTTTTCACAATAATTTTTCATTTGAGTTACTGTTGGATTTGCAAGAAGTTGTGGTGATTGTTTCTCATTTTTCATCACTTTCCACAAATCAAAAGCACTTAAATAGGTCTTTAAGGTCTTTATTTTGACAACCAATTTTAGGAGCTCACAGGTCCTCTAAGACCTTAAAGAATGCTTTGATACCAATTGAAGGATGTAGAGCAAAGGAAAAATAAAAGAAAAAATAGAAGAAACTAATCTATCACTTGCAGTAAATTGGCTTATCAAATCATAAGCTTCATTTCATTAATTTATAGGCTTAAAAAATATAAAAGTTTGTTTAACTACTACAAAAATTGTTCGTCTAATAGTATGGATCATCATACACAGATCCATCATGCTACCTAAACTGATTAGATGGTAGAACATATTGCTAAAGTTACAGTAAAAATGCCATACCCAGTTGCTTTAACTACTAACAACTTATTTGTATGTTTTTCTCAAAGTGGAGCATCTTATTGTGTGGTAGTCAACAATTCTTCCAAATCCGTATATGGTCCTTATTTTCCACCCTCTAGCAATACCCTACTTGTAGTGCGTCTTTTACCATCTACAGACTTCTTCATGTCATGGATGGGTTCGACCTAATGTGACCTCCAAAAGATTTCCATTTAAGAAATATTTGTCATTTAGCACCTTATAAACTAAAAAGTTTGTGTTCTTTGATAGCCTTCAACACTATTTAGACAAAAGTGCTTTGTTAAACAGTTCCAAATTCTTAAAACCCATACCCCTTTCTCTTTTACTCGTACACATTCTTTCCCAATCGAGCCAATGTAGTCCTTTCCTGTCCTTCTTTGAACTCCACCAAAGTGTTTAATTCCTAGCAGACAGCCTTTAACAATAAGAAACAACTTATAGCATAGGTTGGTACTACTTGCAAGATTAATTTATTAAATATTTCTTTCCCTTATAAGGATAAGGTGCAGCTGCTCCAATGCCCAATTTTTGATCGAACTCTATCAATTATGTACCTAAACTCCATCCTTCTATTCTTTCCTATCATAGTAGGCAAACCAAGATACTTGTTTGGGTCAAGTGTTTCGTAGACCCTTAGCATCTATTTTACTCCCTTTCTGCATTCTTCCCCAACATTTTTGGTAAATAAAATGAGTGACTTCTCCAGATTTACCTGTTGGCCTAAACCATTTTCGTATCTCTGTAGCATGTGTCTCACCCTTTTGCATTCAAATTGGTTTGCTTTTATGAAAAGTAGACTGTCATCTACAATAAAGAGGTGAGTGATTCCAGGTCCATTTCTGCTTACACTGATTCCACTTATCAAGCCTTCTTTTTGATACTTCGTAAGGATAGCTGAAAAACCTTCAGTGTATAACAAAAATAGGTAGGGTGACAATGGGTCTTCTTGCTGTAACCCTAATTCAGGAAAAAAATTGTCTATTACATCATTATTAAGCACTATAGAATAAGAAATAGAGATAACACACTATATTATGAGAGACACCCACTTGTAGTAGAACCCTAGATTAAGCATCATAGTCTCCAGAAAAGGCCATTCAACCCTATCATAAGCCTTGCTCATGTCTAATTTTAGAGCTACATATGCTTTCCTACCTACTCGCCTACTTCTAAAAGTGTGAATCATATCATAGGCAATCAAAATATTATTAGTTATCAACCTACTAGGCACAAAAGCACTATGATTTTTGCTAACATAGTACGACAAAATGAGTTTGAAGTGATTTACAAGCATCTTAGCTATGAGTCTCTAAAATACATTACAAAGACTTATAGGGTGAAAGCTAATGATTTTCCTAGAATGCTTAATTTTTTGGATAAGAACCATATTAGTACCATTTACATCCTCTAGAATGGTACTGCCATTTAAAATAGATAAATAGAATTTTGTAGTATCATGCCCAACTACATTCTAGTATTTTTGAAAGAAAAGAGCAGGCATCCCATCTGGGCCCGGTGTTTTAGTAAGATGCATTTATACAAGTGTTTCATGAATTTTCTCAGCCTTAAATTATGTCAAAGTTGGTTATTCATTTCAGGCATAATTTTGGTTTCCACTACCTTTAAGATGTCTTCATAATAGGCCAGTTCTTGAGTGGAATATAATGATTGAAAATATTGAACTAGGGATTCAAATAAAGGTGCTATAGCAGAATAACGGCCACAAAATTATAGTAGCACTACCATCTGTCATCACTATCGAAAAAAATACGATTGAAAATTTTAATCATACTCAAAATAGTGTGTAACGACCACTGAAAAATGGCGTAAAAGTTGGTTATTCATTTCAGATGTAATTTTGGTTTCCACTACCTTTAAGATGTCTTCATAATAGGCTAGTTCTTAAGTGAAATATAATGATTAAAAATATTGAACCAGGGATTCAAATAGCAGTGCCATAACAGAATAACGACTACAAAATTATAGTAACACTACCATCTGTCATCGCTATCGAGAAAAATATGGTTGAAAAATTTAATCATACTCAAGTATATTGTGTAACGGTCATTGAAAAATGGCGTAAAGGGGAATAATGACAATAACGGTCCGATTATCGCTATCCCGTTCTTTCATCAATACAAATTAAAAAAAAAAAACTTTCAAGTTTCAACACAATCTGCCAAGATTTTCAAAAATCAAAATAAAACAACTAAGACTGTAAAAGCAAAAGTAAAAACAAAAGCAAAAAAAAAAAGATAACTTAGTCAATCAATCTCATTCTCATATTTTTTTTCTCAATTTCAAAATTCATCTAAAAAACTTTAGAAAATAGTATCAATTATCAACCATTCGATCGACAATTACCTAAATTCAAATCAACCTTAAGTCCTCAATTAACAATCAAAATTAAAAAAAGTAAGAAAAAATTAAATTGCCTTTTCTTTTTTGTAAAATTTTTGTAGAATAATGTTGATCTTTTTGTTTATGAGAATGAGTGAGAGAGATGAGCGTATGTGAGAGAGAGAGAGATACAAAAAAAAATGAGAGTGGTTGAGTTGATTTGAGGGATCGACACCACGAAAAAACTTGAAGAGGAATAGGAGAAATTTTGGGAGAAATTTAAGGGCCTGTTTGAAAGAGAATCGGGAAGTGGGGGGTGTTTAGTTTTGTCTCAAAATGGGGTGGTAGGTGGGGGGTGGTGTGGGATTGGGTGGAGTGGTGTGCATTGGGGGTTAGGGTGAGGTGGGGTGCATTAGAGGGTAGGTTGATGGTGGGTAGTTTTTATTTAATTTTATTAAAATATAAATTTAAAATTTTTTAATTTTTAAAACTTTTTTAGATAAAATTTAGTTAGAGGGATTGAGAATTTATAATTGAAAAAAATTAAGAGATTAATAATTTAATATGAAATATATAGGGATTTTAGATGAAATATTTTAATAAATTTTTTTGTAAAAGTTAGATGAAAAATAATTAAAATTAACTATTATATTTTGATTTTGTTATTTATTAATTTATAATTTTATATTTTAAATTTAATAATTTTTTGTTGTTTTGATATTTATATTGTTGTCATATCTTTTGCTATTAAATTAATTCTTATTAATTTATTTTTATTTTTTTGTAATTATTAAATATTCTATTTATTATATAATATATTGAAAGTAATTTGTGATAAAAAATTTTTTACATCAATTAATATATCAAAAAAATTAAGTTACTTAATAAATTTAACATTTTACGATCTATTACACTTAAGATTAAAAATTAAAAATTAAAAAATTTAACGTAAATTTAATTTTTAATGATGGAATAAATAATATTAATATTTCTAAATATAAGTTTTTTTTTTGGTTTTATACAAAATAGAAAGTATGCCACCACGTTATTTAATTTTGTAATTAATTTATTAAAATATAAATTTAAAAATTTGTAATTTTTAAAATTTTTTAAAATAAAATTTAGTTAGAGTGATTGAGAATTTATAATTGAAAAAAATTAAGAGATTAATAATTTAATATGATATACACAGGGATTTTAGATGAAAAATTTTAATAAATTTTTTTGTATAAGTTAGATGAAAAAAAAATTAAAATTAAATGTTATATTTTGATTTTGTTATTTATTAATTCTAGTTTTATATTTGAAATTTAATAATTGTTTTGTTATTTTGGTATTTATATTGTTGTCAATTCTTTTGCTATTAAATTAATTCTTATTAATTTATTTTTTATTTTTGTATAATAATTTAATATTCTATTTATTATATAATATATTGAAAGTAATTTGTGATAAAAAAAATTTTACATCAATTAGTGTGTAAAAAGATTAAGTTACTTAATAAATTTAGCGTTTTACGATCTATTACTTTTAAGATTAAAAACTAAAAATTAAAAAATTTCGTGTAGATCCAATTTTTGATGGTGGAATTAGTAACATTAATATTTCTAAATATAACTTTATTTTGTTCTTATATAAAATAACAAACATGCCACTACGTGAAGAGTTCCCAAACAAAGGAGTAAAAGACGTGTCAAGTGATGATATAGGTTGGTATTTTGGAGCACTTATGCCAAATATAAAAGAAAATATTTTATGCAAACTTTATGGTAAAGTTGTAAAAGAAGAAATAACACGTTTCAAGGAACACATTACTCATAAAACTGGCAATGTTGTACTATACCTCAACGTTACTAGTATGTTATGTTTTTATAATTTTTTTGAAAATATTATTGTTAATTTCTCAGTAAAAACTATAAATTACATAAGCATGTGCAACTAATTTTTTCTTTTTTTTTAAATATATTATTAATAGGTTTAGTAAGAGAAAGTATGATGAAACTTCTTCAAGAAAGTAAATCAAAGAAAGTTAAAAACAAAAGGAGAAAAGATGAATTATTATTATAATTAAAAGGGGAAGACTATGATTATGAAGGTTTTATTGATGAAGATATCATTACTAGACAAGCCATACGAGATAGTATCCAATCACAACATGAATGGCATAGAAGACAAGAATTCAAACAAAAAACTAGTGGTTGGAGTAACATACATGAAGAGGGACGAAGCTCTTATGGCTCAGTTGCTGAATATTTTGAGGAAAGAACAAGAAAATCAACTTTAAGTGAGTTTGAATTTTCATTAAGAGGAGCTATACATGAATTAGTTAGAAGTAAAAGTTCAAAGCAACAAAAAATAAGTGATTCATTTTTAAAGATATTAAGAAGGAAGATGGGTGAATTAGTATCAAAATTTTTTATATATGATCAACTTTCTTTTCAATTAGCAAACTCTTTATGGTTGCATAATTTGATTTCTGTGGCAGCAAAAATTGGCCAACATGTGAAACTTCTAACATCTTATAAGGTCTCAGATGTGTATTTAGAGTCTGAGTATCAATAAATTCATGAGTAGGTATATGGATTAAAAGCTTATTAGAATGAATTGCATGCCACTTTGATGTGTGATGGTTGGACCAACAGTTTGAATCAAATTCATATAATTAATTTTCTTGTTTACTGTAGTAAATGGATCATTTTTTGAAAATCTATAGATGTCTTAAGTGTTCGTAGTAGAGATGCAAACTTTTACTATAGATTATTGGATGAAGATGTGAAAGAAATTGGGAAAAATACATTATTCAAATAGCCCCTAATAAAGAAGCAGCACTTAAGGCTGCAAGAAAAAGAATAATGAAGAAGAGACAACATTTGTATTTAACAGCATGTTCAACTTATTATTTGGACTTATGCCTTAATGATATTGGCATTAAAAAAAATGTGGCAAAGGTTTTGGATAATGCAAAAAAAATGACTTGTTTTATGATGAAGAAATATACACAAGGAAAGTAAATACTTCATCTGACTCTTACCCAATTTGCTACTCATTTCATACAGTTAGAAGAAATAATAAAGCAAAAGCAAAATTTGATAAAGATGTTCAATTCAAAGGTTAGTACTTAATAATTAATAGAACTATTTAAATCTAGCATCTTTTGTGATACCATTGTTCAAAATATTAATTTAAAAATATTACTCTAAAAATTTATTGTTGAATATATATGAATTTAAAGTATCAAAATGATGACAACAAAAATCAAGGCCTGCTTATGAAGTCAAAAAAATCATTTTGAGAAAAACTTTTTGGAAAAAAGCAAGTAATATAATAAAAGTTTATGAGCCTTTGGTAAAAGTATCGCGCCTTATTGATGGTAATGAAAAACTAACAATGGGATTTATTTACGAGGCTATGGATGAGCTAAATAAGCAATTCAGTAAAATTGTCATTATTCTATTGAATATGAAAAGATTATTGATAATAGATGGAGTTTCATGCATTATGACTTACATTCAGCTAGTAAGTAAACCGAGAATATAGATTGTATTTAAAAAAATATGTTTATTTTTTATGCTTAAATTGCTTTTATATTTATTTTTTATTACTTTAATATAATATTGTTATGAATTACGTTTAGGTTACTATCTAAATCCATAATTTCAATTTGGAGTGGAGCATTCTAAAAATGTACATAAAGAAACATTAGACGGTACAAGAGCAATTATTGAAAGAATAGAAATTTATATAGATATTCAAATCAGAATGATTAATCAGGTTAGTATTTAATACTATTTTATAACTTTGACATTTATTTTATGTATTAAAAATATAATTATTTTTTATTTATTCATTTATTATTGTATTTTCAATTGATGTAGTTGCTATTATTTTAAGACAAGCATGAAACATTTGGTGCTCTATAGGTACAAATAGCTTAGAAGCAAGTGAATCCAAGTAATTAGTAAATTACGTAATTATAATTTATTTATATTATTTAATTGAATAGCACATTCAAATTTAATTTAAATAATTTTATACAGTTGAGTGGTGGATGATATATGGTACTTGTGTTCCTGAATTACAAAAACTAGCAATCAAAGTGCTTAGTTAAACAGCATCTACAACAAATTGTGAACGTAATTGAAGTATATTTAGCTATATTCACACCAAAGCAAGAAACACGTTGAAGTTTGAAAAACTTCAGAAACTTGTATACACTCATTACAACATGAGGCTGAGGATGAGACATCAAAAAAGAATGAGCATTGACAAGATAAATAATAGTTTTAATCCTATTAACCTTGACCATATTTTGAAGATGATGATCTACTAACAGAATGGCTGCAAAAAAAAGAAAATCTTTTGTTAGATGGTCAAAACTCTAATTAGTTGCCTGCAAATAATTTTGATAATGAAATGAATGTTGAAAAATCATTTCAATCTCAAGAAAAGAATGTGTCTCATTCAACTTCAAGTCCAACACCAAGTCAGAGTGATGATGGTAGGGATTTAAGTCCAAATGATGGTGATGGTGATGGTGCAAATTTTGGTGGTAATATGGATGCAAATCGACCTTATAGCCCACTTGGAGGAAAATTTGGGCTTGCTGCTACTGGTGGACTTTTTATTAACATGGTAGAATATGGAGTAAATCCATCTGCTGAATCCAGTGGGGGTTAAAGTGCACATACAGCTCGATCAAAAGAAAAAGCCAAGAAGCACCACTATAATATTTCTAGAGGTTCTTCATCTTCAAGTAGAAGATCAAATTCTAGTAACTTTGAGTATAGTGAATCATCTACTAATACTTAAGAACATTACTATCCACCAAAACAACCTAATTTTGAACCTCCTCATGGTTATCCACCTTTATATAGTTATTATTCACCACAAATGTATAGTGAATCATCTGCTAGCACTCAAGGACGTTACTATCCACCAAAACAATCTAATTTTCAACCTCTTTATGGTTATCCACCTTTATATGGTTATTATCCACTACAAATATATCCTCCACCTCAAATGTATCATTTACCATAAATATATCCCCCACCACAAATGTATCATCCTCAAATATATCATTTACCTCAAATGCATCAAGAACAAAGGTCACAGGGATGAGGATGGAGTCAATTTGACTCTCAAATTGAAAATAGAGAATTTGATCCTCTTTGTCATTCTATCATGTGGTAAAATTTGAAATATATATCAATAGTTATAGTTGATAGAATTTGAAAGTATTATATTTTTAAGTTTGTAATTTTATTAAATATAGATGCTTTGTATTTAATATATTATGTTTTGTTAATATCTTAATTTGTCTAGAATTAATATTGAATATGAACTTGGCTCAAACAAAAATTTTGTTGCTAAACCAAATATGAATGTTTTATTATAATCTAACTAAAATTATGAATTTTTTTTTAGAAAATAAGAAATATAATATGATAAACTATTTTAAAAATCATTAAAAAACAGTTTTTATGATTATAATTATAATTATTATATTTTATAACAAATTGTGTAAAATTAAAAAAAATTCATGATCGCGATGACTTCGATGACCACAATAATCTTTGTTATATCCGTAAACGTGACCGCGATCACTATTTAAATCCCTGATTAGGCATACATTCGTACTCCAATCTACCTAGATATTTTGCCCTTCTTTCCTCTTAATTAAAAGTGCCCTTCGTACCCCCTTCCTCTAGTCCTACATCTACTTCATGTAACTAACCTATTTTTTCTCCCAAACATATTGCTATTTCGTGAGTTTTCATCCCTAAAGGAAGGCTATAAATACGAACCCAGAAGGTGGCTTTATGAAAATTGTAGTCTGCAGGACATAGATTCACCTTATAATCCTCCATTAATAACAGGTTCTTGTCGAAGGACCATGGGGCCCCGACAAGCACCTTGTTTTTATCCGCTTCTGACGCGAACTTGAAGAGAAAAATGTTACCCTCCAGAACCATGATCTCAACCTCCTTGGCAGTCCTCTAAATAACTTTCAGTGTGTTTATCATGGCTTCTTTGTTGAAGGATCTTGTTGTTAGAAGTTTTCCTATCATCCATCTATTTTCATCATCACTTGCCCCCTCCAAAATACTCTTTTCTGCCTGAACAAAGTCTAACTCTTCTTCCGTAAAGGAGAGATGCTTCCACAAATCGTCCAACTAATCCGCCATTCAAACCTACTACTAATTGTTAGTACTATAAAAAAACCTACCACAACTTTTTCAAAACAATCGAAAATTAAAAAAAAACTAACTACCCAAAGGTTTTAACGAGACCAAAAACCTTGGGAAGAACTTAAGGAAAAACCAAGACTTCACCCCTCCCACGCCGTGGAGACTTTTTGCAAGCCATAACTTTTTAGTAGTTATTCACCTAATGCATTTTGTAAATAAATAATAACTTTATTTAATTTATAAAAAAAAAAGTTATAATTTTTCAAGTTACAATTTTTTGTTATTCATATCAACAAAAATTTAATATTTCTCCAAATCGTACACTTGCAAGATAAACACTAGATTTTTAAGGTCTTGATCATACTAAAAATTCTTACTATAATCTAATTTAGTTCAAAATACTTAAATCTAAAAAATGCGAAGTCTTATTTTTTATTAAAACTCTATAAATCACGTACATGCAAACAAGGTTGCAAAATAAGTATTTAAAAGAAATCTATAAAATTAAAAACATAAACTTAAAGCCTTAAATAAATAATTGAAAGTTGTCTGGTATATTTAAGTATTGAAAACATCAATAAAAGCTCTTAAAAACATGCATGAGTTAAAATTCTAAAACATCACATTTTGCATGAAACCGACATTCCCATAGCTAAATTAAGCACATTCAAAACGTTTAGACCGAAACAACAAAAAATTTCTTAATTGCAAAATTCAGGATAATCATGATTTTGTCAATAACTTGTCCCAAAATCAGATATCAAAATAATTAAATTAAACAAATGTCACACATTTTAATTTCTTAAATTTGTCTCCTTTAATAAGTTATGACCACACCACACCTAATCCCGATGACAAAAATCAGAAATCACAACAAAGATCATAATTAAGCTCAAATGCATGAGTCAAAATGTATCAAAAGTAAGCAATAGCTGCTAAGGTCGAATATCACAAAGATCACTATTCTAAATCGTTGATACTGTTTGAAACCAATTTTTATGAAATATGTATCTACGTAGCCAATAATTAACTCATTGGCAGAGATTCTTTAGCATAAATGAATAAAATTGGAAAGACAAAATCTCAAGAATTTAGTTCAGCTGCTAGGATTCTGCAGTGAGGGCCAACATCGACTTCAATTCTGGTGTATGAATATATGAGCAATGTATCTCTAGTAGAGTATGTCTTTGAAAATTCAAGGCCTAGCTGGCAAGAAAAAAAAAAAGCTTTTGGAACTGTAAGAGGAGAGGACTTGTGATATCAAGCCTCAAAATGTCATTCTAGATGAATCCCTTACACCAAGAATTTCTGATCTTGGATTAGCAAAACTGTTGAAGATGGATCAGACTCGAACGGTATCTGGAATAAGAGGAACCAAACAATATGCGGCCTCAGGATGGTTCAAAATTAAACATGCCCATTGTAGACCAAAATTTTCTGGATTTTTAATTAAGTTTCGATTTAAAATTTATCAAATGTATCAGGTTCTTGGGGGTTGAAGTCCGATTTCAATTCAACTAGGCTTCAGGCTCAATTTTAATTCAATCGAGCCCATGGCCCAATTCTAATTGGGCCCAAGGCCCTGTTTTGTCATTTTAAGCCTAAAGCCTTTTTTATTTTATTTTATTTTATTTTAAAAACAAAAAAATATGAAAAAAGGAAAAAGTACAAAAGCTAAAAAACAAAAGAGCCAATGGCAGTGGCTGCCGTGCATGACACCACAGCTACCCCTTGTTCATCCCTATTCGTCCCTGTTCACCATCAACGCCCCATGCCCCTGCCTCTGCCAGGACCCTGTGTCACGG
The DNA here is from genome assembly GCF_002303985.1 of Durio zibethinus. The sequence goes on along the minus strand of NW_019168159.1, from coordinate 10,580,453 downwards.
GTCGAGACTTAAGTTTCGAACTCGCGCGGCTCTGGGACCCGGGCATTCACCCTTCCGGCGTCCCAGATCAGCCTTCCTGCCACGGTTCACACCCTTGTGAGGTATTGTCCGCTTTGGCCCCTCTGGCCTTATGGTTTTGTCCTACAAAAGGAGCCTCATAAGGCGGAGGTGGTGTGAACCCTTATATACCCCAGTGACCCTCCTATTATGTTCGATGTGGGATTCAGGACTCTTCTTTAGGTCCGTGACATTCTCCTGCACCCAATCTCATGACGCCTTGGTCATGGAGGCTGGCCACCCTGCCTACCTCCCTCGAGGTGCTTGGCGTGGATCGAACAGTATAGGGCTGACTCTGATACCAACTGTCACGGGCTCCGACCTTAGACTCAGAATCCGTGCGGCCTTAGGCTTGGAATCTCCTCCTTTATGCCTAAGTCAGCCTAAAACACAAGAATACGGGCACTAGAACAATGGGAAAGGCTGATTATGCAAGTTAAAGAGAAACAAGATAACAAGACAGAATGCTGGAATATGTTGTATATTCACTGAAACAGAAGTGTTTGATGGTGTACAAATGAGGGTGGAGCAGCCCTCTATTTATAGTTGAGGCTCCAGCTACACTTAATGGCAATATCCCTAGAATAAAGGCAAAAATCATGGGATTATACAGATTACAATCAATCAGGATGCTAACTCCTGATTTCAGGGTCAATCAAATCTGCCAGGAGGCTCCTGCTGATCCTGCATGCTTCCAGAAGCTTCCCTTGCATGTCTAGCACCTTGGGCCCTTTTGGATGTGGTACGGGTAGCCTGAATGCCAAACCTTGGCCTCACGGGCTGGCCTACAAGCTGGACGGGCTTTTTGACCTCGTTTGTTAGGCCTTGCATGCAGATACTTGCTAGCACGCCTGGTCTGCAGGCCTCAACCTCTGGCTTGCCTGCTGGTGCGCTTGATGTGCCTGGCGCACCCACCCAGGACGTGACATTCTCCTTTACCTGATTGTGCAACACCCTCGTTACGTCTTCTGCATGGTACTACCTGATCTGGTCCCCAAACTGCCATAAGTCATCTACTGGTTCCCAACTCACCTCACTATCTAGAAGTCTCTTCTAGCGCACCAAGTACTCTTATCTTGGCTGATAGTTCTTCCATCTCACCTCTCAGTCAGCTATGATGCTGTGAATCTCCTTTTCATATGAGACCCTTGCTCCCAATGGTGCATGCTTTGACTCTACCCGTCTTGGATCTCCTTTATCCTCATAGAATGACTTAAGCATACCCACATGGAACATCGAGTGTACCTTCAGCTTGGGTGGCATATCCAGCTTGTAGGCAACCTTGCCTACCCTCTTGACTACTCGAAAAGGTCCCTCATACCTTCAGACTAGGCCTTTGTGTAGCCTCCTATGGCGCACAATGGGATGTAGCTTCACCAACACCAAGTCTCTAACCTGGAACTGCACATCCCGCCTATTCTGGTCTACCCACTTCTTCGACCTCTTGGCCGCCTTGTGTAGACAAATTCTGGCCAAGTCAGTTTACTCCTGCCATGCCTTGGCAAACTTATATGCTGTTGGATTCGGCCTTGTATAACCTGCAGCAATCGAACCGGGTGTTAGTGGTTGTTGCCCTGTCACAACCTTAAATGGGCTCTGGTTCGTCGCCTCGCTCTTTTACAAGTTATAGGAAAACTGCGCAATATCTAGCAGCTTTGGCCAGTCCTTTTGTATGGCACTCACATAGTGCCTGAGGTAGACCTCCAATAGTCCATTCACTCGTTCTGTCTGCCCATCGGTCTGTGGATGCATGCTGGTGGAAAAGTTCAAGTCTGACCCTAACAGCTTGAACAACTCAGTCCAAAATCTACCCGTGAACTGCCCGTCCCGATCACTAACAATGGTCATCGGCACTCCCCAGTACTTAACCATGTTCTTTAGGAACAATCGAGCTACCTCCTCGGTTAGGCACTTCTTGGTTGCTGGAATGAAGATTCCATACTTGGAACACCTGTCCACCACTACCATGATGCTTCCAAACCCTTCTGCTTTGGGTAGACCGACTATAAAGTCCAGAGAAACACTCTCCCATAGTCGTTCTGGCACTGGCAATGGCTCCAAGAGACCGCCTGGTTTCTAGAGCTCCATCTTATCCTATTGACAAACAAAATAAATCTTCACATAGGCCTCCACATTGTGCCTCATGTGCGGCCAGTAGTACCGATCCTCGATCAATGCCAAGGTGCGGCTCACTCTTGGGTGTCCAGCCCACCTTGAATCATGACACTCTTACAAAACTTTCTTACGAAGCTTCTCATGCTACGGCACAAATAGTCTACTAACCCTGGTGTACAACAAGCCATCCTGCATCCAAAATTGCCTAGTCTTACCTTACTGAGCGTACTTCATCAGAGCTTTGGCTATAGGATCATGCACAAGTCCCTCCTTGATGCGCGGCACCCCCTCTGGTTGGCTAATGGCAGCAAGGTTAGCCTTCCTGCTCAGGGCGTCTACCATTAGGTTCACCCACCCCGACTTGTACTCCATCTGAAAGTCAAATTCTGTAAGAAAATCTTACCATCTCGCCTGCTTGAGGGACAGCTTCTTTTGCATCTGGAAGTAGCTGGTCGCCATATTATCTATTCTCACCATGAACCTCGACCCCAACAGGTAATGGCACCAAGTGTGCAAGCAGCGCACCACTGCAGTCATCTCTTTTTCTTGGACTATGTACTTACGTTCAGTCTCATTCAGCTTCTTGCTCTCGAATGCGACTGGACGTCCCTCCTGTATCAACACGCCCCTTATGGCAAAGTTTGATGCATCCGTATGCACCTCATACGACTTGGCATGGTCTGGCAAGGCCAAGACTGGCTCCTCAGTCACAACCGACTTCAATCTGTTAAAGGCTTCCTAATACCCTGCGCTTCATTCCCATGCTCTCTCTTTCTTAAGTAAGTCAGTCAATGGCATGGCTATTGCTGAGTGACTTTTGATGAAACGCCTGTAGTAGTTAACCAGCCCAAGGAATGATCTCAACTCAGTGACCTTGGTTGGCGGTTGCCACTCCAGGATACCTTTATCCATGCGTATCCTGTCACCTCCCACTATGTGGCTAAGGAACGGGATCTCCTACTAGGCGAATGAGCACTTCTCCCTTTGACAAACAGCTTGTGCGCCCACAACACCTTGAACACCTATCTCAAGTGGTCTACATGCTCTCCCAAAGTCTGGCTGTAGATCACAATGTCATCCAAATAAACCACAACAAATCGATTAAGGAATGACTGAAGTACCTTGTTCATAAGGGTGCAGAATGTTACTGGGGCGTTCCTGAGTCTGAAAGGCATCACCAAGAACTCATATGAACCATACCGAGTGACACATGCTATCTTTGGCTCATCTACCTCCGTGATCCTGACTTGATAGTAGCCCGACCTCAAATCTAGCTTGGTGAACCATCTTGCACTCCCAAGTTGGTCGAACAAGTCCGCAATGAGTGGGATGGGGTGCTTGTTCTTGGTGGTCAGCTTGTTCAAAGCCCGATAGTCTATGCATAGCCGCAACGACCTATCATGCTTGCGCTAGAATAGAATCGGTGTACTATAAGGTACCTTCGATGGCCTGATAAAGCCAGCATCAACTAAATCTTTGAGCTGCTTCCTCAACTCTTCCAATTATGGTGGAGACATTTGGTAAGGGGCTCTAGCTGGTGGCTTGGCCTCGGACACCAGCTCAATCTTATGGTCCACCTCTCTCTTAGGTGGTAGCTTGCTAGGCAGCTTTATGAGCATCACATCACTAAAGGTCTTCAGCACCTTTAGCACCTCTAAGGGTGACTCGATCTCTTTTTCCCATGGCTCATCATATTTCAGGGTTGCCAAGAAGGTGTCTTCTTGTCTGCTTACCACCTTGGCAAATTGGATGGCTGAACCACCCATGACCCAACTCCAGACCCTCTCCTCAATGGCACTAGGCATTGGCACCGTGCATCTAAGATGCAAACACAATCGATAAAAGGCACAATGAGGGTGTTAATCCGAACAAGGAAATCCAACCCAATCACAAACTCATAGTCGTCAAGGGGTATTACCTCTATGGTCTTCTTGCTTTTCCAATCTCCAAGCTGCAACTCTACTCCCCGTGCTACTCCAATGGCTGGAACCTCCTTGGAGTTCATCGTTTTAATGGTACCAGTCCTTTTCTGCACTTTTAGTTTGAGCTTTCGGGCTCCATCACCTGAAATAAAAAGATGTGAGGCACCTGTGTCCACCAATGCGCTCACCTTCTGACCCGCAACCATCAGATCCGTAAATATCAAGCCTTTAGGCTTACGGTTCCCCTTACTCTGGACAATATTGAGCATCAACGACCCAAGCTTTGCTACCCCTGACTCTGGCTCTTCGTCAGACTCCTTGTCTATAGCAGCCAGCTTACCCTTTTACGGGCAATTACGTGCTATGTGGCTCCCTCCACATAGGTAGCATGCTAGTGGCTCTCGGTCCCCCTTTACTTTCCACTTGCCTGCTGGTGGCTTCCTCTCACCATCCTTGGTTGAACGGTCTCGATCTCCATCCTTGGACTCCAGGTCACGATCCTTCCCTTTGGGGTACTTCTTTCGATCCCTATCATCCCTGCCCTTACCCTTGGGTTTGAAAGACTTGAACTTGTTCAGAGGCTTGAACTCTATCAAGGCCTCAGCAGTAGTCATGGCTTTAGCCAAGTCATGAACTCCTCTCCGTTGTAGCTCATACTTCACCCACAGCTTCAGCCCATCCATGAAAGCAAATAAAACATCATTCTTGCCTAGATCTGAGATCTATAGCATTGTTCAAAGAATTTATGGACATACTCCCTTATGTCCCCTTGCTGGCTAAGCTGACGTAACTTTGCCCGCGCCTCATCATCGGCATACTCCGGGTAAAATTATTCTCTAAACTCTTTTTGAAACTCTGCCTAGGTTCCAATCTTGGTGCTCCCATGCTTGACATCATCACACCTGCGCCTCCACTACAATAAGGCTACATCAGTGAGATACATAGTAGCGGTGCTTACCTTTATCACCTCGTCTTGCATGCCCATGGCCTGAAAGTACTACTCCATACCCCATAGGTAGTTGTCTACTTCCTTGGCTGCCCTAGTCCCATTGAACTTCTTAGGCTTAGGGACATCCAATCTGGACTTGGACACTCCAGCAATCATGCCATTCCCAATGGCAGTCTTGCAAGCAACGAACTCACTGGTAAGCTCTTCTATCCGTTGGCGCATGGCCTCTATGCCATCGCGCAAGGTCAGCTCTTCAACCTCTAAGGCTTTATTCTTTTGGCTGATCACGTCTATGCCTTTGTTGAGAGCAGCTTCCAACTCACTTTGGATCTCTTCCCCCATAGAGTCTAACGATGCAATGTGAGTCTCTACTTCCTCAAGCTTCTTCCTCATATCGCCCATGATCACCTTCACTTTGGCCAGCCTACCGTCCATGGTAGACCAGATATCTTTAGAACTGGCTTTCTTGTCTCTTCCACGCCCATGCTCATGGGCCTCTGGTTGTTGGTTAGCAATGTTGCTTTGGGATGCCATCTCCTCAATCATGATCTAACCTGCACAACACAAACATGCAGAATTGAACTTGCTCTGATACCAACTGTCACGAGCTCTGACCTTAGACTCAGAATCTGTACGGCCTTAGGCTTGAAATCTCTTTCTTTATGCCTAAGTCAGCCTAAAACACAAGCGTGCGAGCACTAGAACAATAGGAAGGACTGATTACGCAAGTTAAAGAGAAACATGATAACAAGACAGAATGCTAAAATATGCTGTATATTCACTGAAATAAAAGTGTTTGATGGTGTACAAATGAGGCTGAAGCAGCCTTCTATTTATAGTTGAGGCTCCAGCTACACTTAATGGCAATATCCCTAGAATAAAGTCAAAAATCATGGGATTATACAGATTACAATCAATCAGGATGCTAACTCTTGATTTTTAGGGTCAACCAAATCTACCAGGAGGCTTCTGCTGATCCTGCATGCTTCTAGACGCTTCCCTTACGTGTCTAGCACCTTGGACCCTTCTGGATGTGGTACGGACAGCCTGAATGCCAGGCCTTGGCCTCACAGGCTGGCCTGCAAGCTGGGCGGGCATTCTGACCTCGTTTGCTAGGCCTTGCACGCAGATACCCCCTAGCACGCTTGGTCTGCAGGCTTCAACCTCTGGCTCACCTACTGGTGCACCTGATGTGCCTGATGCACCCGCCCAGGGTGTGACACCTGTGCTTACCTAGGCACATGGCCAATACCAGAAAACAAAAGAAATAAAAGGTAGAGGAAGGCTGGAGCCTGAGGTGCCGTACATGACACCCTCATTCTGCTAAGCCCTGTGCCACCTGTCTAGGCACAGGGCCACGGCAGGAGCTCTATAAATAGAGCTCCTAGCTGACCCAAAAAAAAAAAGGATACCTGCAAAAAAATCCAAAAAAAAAAGCTTTCTATAAAAAAAAACCAAAAAGGGCAACAAACTCAGTCCCCTGGGAATAAGGAACCTAGTGTCGAAAGCCCTACAAAAAAAAAAAAACAATAGCATCATCAGTTTCAAATTACCAAAAAAAAAAGGGTGAAAGGTTTGACCGAACCTTCAAGAGCAGATCTAGGCTGCTTGGATCTCCTTTTGGTAAAACGGAGGTTGGATTTGGGTTTAAGGAGTCAAGGGGAGCATTTTGATATTTTTTAGAATTTTTCGACACTGGTAACGGCGATTGAAGCTCGTCGGCGGTGAAGAACATGATGACCGTCGTGGCGGACAGCCACTAACCTTGACCTGTTTGAAAAAAGAGGGAAAGGTTTTCTTTTAGGGAGAAGGGAGGAAATGAGTTAAAAAAAATTGGACTTTAATATAGAAGGCTAAGCATCAAAACGATGCTGTTTCAATTAAAAGCCCAAAACGATGCCGTTTTAAGCGCTAAAGATCCACGCATCAGCCTACGACTCGACCCAAAATCTATGCACCTAACCCGACAATCCGCTCCTCCTTTTATCCGATCGATCTAGCTGAATTGGCCTAGATCGAACCAGAGCAGATCGAGCTAGCGAACCGACTAGAGTGGACCGAGCTGTCGAACCGATCAGACTCATATTGATTGGGCCGTTGACCGGTCTAATTCAAGTAAAAAAAAATTTTTTTTGAATTTTTTATATATTATTTTTATAATATTTATGCATATTAAAACACTTATATTTGTTAGAATAAATTTTGTTGAAGTAAATAGAAACAAATGATGAAATGTGTAGTTAAAATTTTTATAATTTTGTTAATGTTAAAATAAAGTCAAAAAAAATTTAACTAATAAATTAAGAATAATTAAATAAAAATATAAGAAAAAAAATTTTTTATCCAACGCTGGAATTCAAATATACTCCGAGCAGTGACACCTATAAAATCTTTAGGTGATAAGATTTTTTTAAATACTATAAGTGTATTGGAGTATTTATAAAAACTTTTCAATACAATAAAAAAAATTTTTTTTTTTGTTATAAAATATTAAATAAAAATTAACTAATAAATTGAGAATAAGTATTAAAAAATGAGAAAAAAAAATTTTATCCGATGATGAGATTCTAAAAGTATTTCGAGTACAGATGCTTTAAAAAATACCTAGGTCAGAAGATTTGTTTAAAATATTACCAATATATTGAATATTTATAAAAAATCTTCAATTTAATAAAAATTCCTCTTTTATTCATTTTTTTTAAATGAAAATATTAATAAAAATAAATAAAATTTTAAATAAAAAAATAAAAAGTGTGCATTAACGTATTATCATTTGCATTGCATGCATGACATAGTTTTTTACGAAAAATAAATTTAAGCTTCTGAGGATGAGATTTTAAGGTATTATGAGAATCGATGCCCAAGAAATCTCTAAGTGAGAAAGAGTTCTTCTAATATTACCAACGTACTGGAACATTTTAAGAATTATTTCAATAAAAAAGTTCTAATTTTATTCAAATAAAATTCAAGCATTAAAAAAAAACCAATTTCCAATAAATGAAAAAATCAAGAAAATTATTTTTCAAACACTGAAAATAAGATTATTTTTATCAAAATCTAAGAATAATATGTAGTTAAGTGGTACCGTTTTTAATCATTTCTCGCGCATAACCAACTCCCAAATTCAGACTGTTTTCACAAATCATAAAATTATCTTTTTAATAAATTTTAATTAATTTTAAAATCTTATTAAAACAATAAATTTTAATAGGTGGCCAATCGCACTTAACCAAAAAAGATTGGTGGCGACTCCATTTTTTTTTCGTTTTCAAATTCGTCGAGCGGCTCGAAAACCGTTATGATAGCTTGGCAACTCCGCTGGGGATTCTTTTATTTTCGAGAATCCGACCAAAATTAACTATGTGTTATCCTTAAATTTTGATTTAAACAATCCTAATTGGTTTTTTAAATTTTTATTTCTCATTTTCAATAAGAAAAAAGCCAAAAAAAAAAAACACATAGAAAACAAAAAGAAAAAATTTTCACACACATTTCTTTTACTATGCCTTTTATGCTTTATTTTTTCGTATGTATTATTCTCAATAAATTATGAAACATATGCATACATAATGACACGATGCATCTCATACATGAGCTCTATACCCGAGCTCTGTCTTTTATAAGAGGAAGTAAAGTACCTATGCCCTTGTGAGATGATAATCTCTGCAATGGCAAGCGAAATACTTCCACTCAAATTGAACCATTTTCGTTTATAGCCTGTAATGGATGAGGATCGGGGTGCCTTACTAGTCTAGTGTGGAAGTTAGTAAGGAATAATTTGAAAATCTTTAGACGTATGTCAACCCAAACCAACCATGTAATAAGCCTAGGAAGCTAACCTTAGGTAGAGCCTTGCCCACCCTTGTAAAAAAATACCTAAGTCCAAAACATATAAAAATAAAAGTTGTGTGTAATACAAAACAAAACAAAATAAAAAAAAAACCTCTAAACACAAAAAAAATATTTTTTTTCAAACCACATACTCACACTAACTCAATTCTGTTTTGTTTTTTTTTATATTAATCATATCATACAGTTTTGCATTAAGGTATTTGCTTTAGGACATCTTTCTCTTAAGAAGTCTTTCTGGATTTCATAGAATTACAAATTTGCTAATCTTCAGTCAATGTCCCATGTGAGTCGTATAATGAAGTATATGTTTGGTTGAAAAAAGCCTAACAAAAGAATGAAGATTGCTTGCCTACTGACTATGTATCTGAGTTACCTGAGAATGTGCATTTGGATATCACACAGAATGATTTAGAAGACTTAGCCATCATCTGGGGTTAGTTAAATGAAGAGAAAAAAGAAAAGCTTTTGCAAGAAGTAAGAGCAAATTGTATCCCTTATTTCGGTAGTGATGGATGAACAGTTAATTAGGGTAGCTATATAGTTTTGAGATCTATCTTATAGATGTTTCACTTTTAATCAAGAAGATTTGATGCCAACATTTGAAGAGTATTCGATTTTGCTTGGGATAGAACTACAGTTTTGGAATAAAGTGTTTACCCAAAAGCCGAAATCAGGTTATCACAAAAAATTGGCCAAGCTTATGGGTTAAAATGGAAACCATAGATTCTTTCACAAAGCCTAAAGGTGAGTATCTTGGTATCCGTTGGGACTTTTTCTGAAATTTCATTCAAGGGCATTTAAATGATAATCAAGGCATAGCTGTGTTTACTTTAGCATTTTATGGCATGGTAATCTTCTTAAAGACTTTGTGTTATATTGAGATAACTGTGATAGATTTTTCGAGTAAATTAAAACCCAAACAATTAATCTCGTGCCAGCAGTCTTAGCAGAAACCATCTGATCATTGAATTTCTATTGATAAAATGAAAAGAAACGGTTCATAGGATGTACATCACTATTATATGTATGGGTCAAAAGTCATTTTAAGTGTGAGAAGAGTGTTTTTTAAAAGCCATATCTTTAAAATAAGGCACGAATCGAATAGTTTTACAGAAGTCAATGGCCGACATTAAAGACCAAGGAAGAGTGGGTTTTATTCTTATGAAAGCTTATCGGGGATGAAACTGAATAGATAGCACCTTGGATGCCTCAGATGCCCTTGTTGTATCGTAGGGGAAATGAGCCATGGATACCATTATTAGGGCTATGGGGCATTGTAAGTTATGCTCCGTTAATGGTGCTCAAGCAATTTGATACATAGTAATTTGTTCCTACCACTCATGGCCCAATCTAAGTAGAATTCATTTATGAGAAATCGAATACATCAAGAACCTTGGAGTAGTTGATCCAAGCATGGAAGAAAACACGAAGAATGAGATTAGGGCCTCTCATCGACAAAGTCACCCCTGATTATCAAATTTGGAAAACAAAGCGGTTTAAAGACATAATACTTATTCCTAATGATAACTCATATCAATCGACTAATCTTTTGGAAGAGGTGCAATTATCAAAAGTTGAGCTTGCCAAGAAAGAATTAGAAGCTAAAAAACAAATAAGAAGAGAAAATTTGAGACTTCACGAGAAGGTAGGACAATTAAAATATGAAGCAGAGATACAAATGAGCATATTAAAAAAAGTTATAAAAGAATGGGATGTGGCCAATAGTGATTTAAAATATCTACACCAGGAAAATAAGAGGTTACAAGTCTAATTCAAAATCGAAAAAGTCACCGAGTCTTATCTTAGTTGGTAACATGAAATGGATGTGCTCCAAGAGAAAATGAACCAATAGAAGGGCAAAACTCAAGAAAAGCAAGAGAAGGCCACCATAATTTCTCAATAATGCCAAAATTGGAAAGGGTTATACTCTACAACTTCAGCAAGATTAGTGGAATACCAAAAAAAAAAAGGAAAGGTTGAAAGCCATGCTCGTAAAAGAGAGAAGAAAACACCTTAAAGTACTAAATGAAAAAAATCACTTTGTTAGGTGATCTAAGGGTTAGAGCTACAACTGCAAGACCATAAGCACTATATTTTGACAATAATAGATGAGTGGCAGAGAAAGGAAAAAGATTAGATCTTCACATGTGATTCAGAAAAAGATGTCCATATGAGATAGAAAATAAAAAGTTTAGGAAGACAACAGTACATAGAGCACATAACCAGTCAAGTTTGCAAGATAGTGAAAAAAGCATGAAAAATGGTTAAAAAGGTATAAGTGTTAAGAAGAGAATTCAACCCTATAGGAGAACATAGACAATGCCTAGTGAACTTTCTAGATGACGTGAGGGACCATTTGAACAAGTCAAACGCTTCTATGGATATAATTCTAGGATGATAAGTCCCATTTAATAAAAGTTGTATAGAATCAGTGAAAATTTTTAGTATTGAAATTTATCCAAGAGTAAATATTTCTCATTTGCATTCATGCATCATCTGTACCATTTTTGTTTTTTTTTAAATAAAAAAAATAAAATTTTTGACACGTGGCATTTTGATTTTTTTTAAATTTGTGGTAATAAAGGTTCAAGAATAGCTCACCCACAAAAAATTTTAACTCAACCTACTCGTCATTCATACAAACCAAGACTCAAACAAGAATTATAGAACAAGAACAGGCCAATCAATTTGAGAGAATCGAGAAAGCTCAAGAACAACTAAAGGGGATCTTAGTATAATAATGGATATGCTCAAGAAACTTGACAAAAGAAAATCAGTGAAAGAAAATCCCAGCTTTCAAGAGCAATCGTCAGACATGGTGGATCCTGTTTACCCTTCAAGGTTTGAGCCACGATCGACCCAACCTTTTTAAAGAACCAGAGTGCAAATTCTTACTCCCGAAGGATACTTCAATCTTTATCCAGGAATGACATCAGCACCTCCTCTAGGACAGTTTTAAAATTTTACTAATCCTGTTATGATGGAAAAATCAACTAAGCCAATCTTGGTTCCTAACTTGGATGATCCCAAAAGGAGAGAAAAGCTAGGGATAAAGATACCTAAAAAAATGAAAGATACCAATGCCTAGGAGAAAATGAAGTTATTGGAAGAAAGGTTTAGGGTCGTAGAGAGAATGAATTTTTATGGCTCCATAAATACAACTGAGTTTTGTTTAGTCTCAAATATAGTCATTCCACCTAAATTTAAGGTCTCTGAATTTAAAAAATATGACGACACAAAATGCCTAATGAATCATATCACCATGTATTGTGCTATTGATACACGTATTTCAAGATAACCTTACAGGATCTACAGTCAGATGGTATGTTCAACTAGATAAGACTCATATTCATTCCTAGCAATAGCTTACTAAGGCATTTCTTATACAATATCAACATGTTATGAATCTAATTTCAGACCGTCTATCTCTACAGAGTATGAAAAAGAAGGCAACAGAAAGCTTTAAAGAGTATGCACAAAGATAGAAAGATATGGCTGTGCAAGTACAACCTCTTCTCACTAAGAAAAAAATAATTGTCTTGTTTATGAATACCCTAAAATCTTCTTACTATGAAAGGCTAATAGGTAATTCAATCAAGAACTTTACAAATATGGTGATATCGGGTGAAATTATTAAAAATTCTATAAAGAATGGCAAGCTTGATATAGGAGAAATAAGCAGCATAAAGAGAGGTGCAGCATCAAAAAAGAAAGAAAATGAAACCCAAGTGGTGAATTATGTAGGGCAACAGTTTAGAGGTTTCACTCCATACCCCACTCTAGTGTACTAAACCCATTGCCCTCCCATTAATAATGTTACCTCTATCCGTCATCCATATCAGCCATACCAGCCACTACAACCACTAGCTTATCCTCTTCAGTTTCAGTCATCTTTTTGAACACCCACCTATTCTTATAATCATCCTGCTACACTTATAAGACCAAAATGGAGACCTAATCCAAATAGTGATCTGAGAGCTTCAAGAAATATCTAAGAAAAACCCATTTTTGACCTTATTCCCATGACATACACGATTTATACTCTCGGCTCATCGAGAAACATTTACTAGCCCCAGTTATTGTTGAACCTTTAAAACCTCCATTTCTTAAATGGTATAACCCTAATGCATATTGTGATTATCATTATGGAAACCTAGGTTATTCTACTGAGAATTATTTTACTTTAAAGCATAAAATGTGGGATTTAATAAATGAAAAGGGTGTTAAATTTTGAAACCAGCCAAGAAATAACTCTAAATGTTAATGAAAACTCTCTACTGAACCATACTAGACCATCAATAATTACTTTGACTGATGGGTAACAAGCTATATAAAGAGAGGGATAGAAGAAGTCAAAACTCTGATGGCCAAGGTGTTTGAAGCCTTGTTAAAGCTAACATGTTAAAATCAGTAAAACTTTAAAATCAATTCAAAACGATTAATTCAATTAAAAGATGCGACTATCATAAAAGTATTTTTTGGTACTTTATCGAGAGTTGTGACCAATTCCATTAAGAAGTGTAAAAAATGATGGATATAGGTCAAATAGAATTTTATGAAAAAAGAAAAGATTTGGTGAAAACTGAATTGTCTACAATTGATTCAAAGAATAAGTTTATGCATAGATTGATAACTATTTACTATAATGAAAAGCTAACCTCAAGGCCAGAAAGGCCTATTTCTCGACCAGTAGTGACAATTAAAGTTTTTACCCTTTTTTATATTAGAATGATAAAGTAATACCATGAAAGTATGATTGTGATGTTGTGGTCAATCTAGATATTACAAAAATAACGGGCATAGAAGGTATGACCCGAAGTGAGAGATGTTATAATCTATAAGCTTTAGAAAAAGTTAGGAAAAAAAAAGCAAAGATGAAAGAAGAAGAGGAAAGTCAGAATAATCCTATCGCAATCCCAGATAAAGAATGTCAAAAGTCGATCTCTAAGAATGAAGCTTGTGAATTTTTAAAGCTAATAAAACATAACGAGTATAGTGTGGTAGAACAGTTGAATAAGATGCCAGCTAGAATTTTACTATTATCATTATTGCTAAGCTCAGAGTCGCACTATAATGCTTTACTGAAGGTGCTTAATTAAACATATGTGTCCCATAATATCTCTATTGAATACATGAATTAGCTTTTTGGCAATCTGATAATTTTAAACTATATCTATTTTAGTGATGAAAAGATTCCTCTTGAAGGTCGAGGAAGCACTAAGGTTCTCTACATTACTGTAAAATGTAAAAGTCATATAATGGCTAAAGTTTTGATCGATAATGGCTCATCCATCAATGTTATACTTATAACTACTTTGACAAAACTATTTGTGGATGAATCTTACATGAAACCTAGTCATATGATAGTTCAAGCCTTTGATGACACCTGAAGATGGGTGCCAGGTGATATAGAAATGCTATTACAGATTGGCCCATGCACTTTCAACCTAAAATTTCAAGTTATAGATATCTCTTTCTCATACAGTTATTTACTGGGTAGGCTATGGATTCATATGGTAGGTGCCATTCCATCTTCATTGCACCAAAAAATTAAATCTATAATTAAGGGGGACTTTACATGTGTGGTAAAAGAAAAAAATTTACTGGTCACCCAATTGATAAATACTCTTTATGTAAAAGTAACGGATGAAGCCCTAAAGTGCTTATATAGATATTTTAAAATTGCTAACATAACATATATGGCTAAAATATCTAAATTATATTCATCACACCTGTTTACGATTACTAAAATGGTCATTAAGCAGCTCATTAGAATAGGATGGCAACCTAAAATTGGACTAAGAAAAAATTTATAAGGAATATAGAGCCAGCAACAGTATATCACAAGAAAAATAAATTTGGCTTAGGATATAAGCTAACAATAGGGGATAAAATGAAAATAGTGAATGAGAAAAAAGATAAGAGAATGGCTAATCTTAGGGAATGTGAGCCGACGTTAGAGCCTATGGTCATTCTATACCTCTATGATTCTTTTTGTTCAAGAAGATATATTTACCCAGATTTACCTAAAGTCATAAGTGCAGAATTCGTGAAAGAATTTTCAGAGCTAACCATTTAAATGGTGGATGATGAAAAAAAGAAAAGTCAAGATAAAAAGCTATTTATGCACCATTGTCCTTCAAATTTTAAGCTAGATAATTGGAAAGTCATAGAGATGTCCGTTGTCTTTAAAACTTTTGAAAAGTAAAGTATTGTGGAACTTTAAATCCCTAATTGCTTTTTGAGCATTAGGTGATCTTTTATGTGTCTTTATGTTTGTCGTTTTAATAAAAAACTCAAAAGATGCAATTGTATTTCTTCTATTCACTTTCATTTTCATTTGTTCGAATCATTCCATTTTTCATTTTACCTTAATCATTTTTTTATCATTTCATCGTTGAATGCCAACATTCTCTTCATCTTACCCTTTGCAAGGTCTAAAATAATGAACACGAAGATAATCATGGCAATAATCTTATATTTGATTTTGAAAACTTAAATCAAGTTGATGAACTTGATAATGAAAAAAGATTCAAATAATTACACACTGCCTTTCGATTTGTTAAAATTAATAGAACAAGAAGATAAACCAATTGAACCCCACCAGAAAATTACCAAATTAGTGAATTTAGGGGATGACAAAAATAGAAGAGATGTCAAAGTTAGTACATCTCTTTTACCAGCTGAAAGGCATAGGCTAACAGAGCTGCTCCAAGAAAATGTGGATTGTTCGTGTGGTCTTAGCAGGATATGTCAAGACTCAGCATTGATATTATAGAGCACAAGTTACCTTTTAAACCAAATGCAAGCCAATACAATAAAAGCTAAGGTGCATAAAGCCAAAGATGCTGCTAAAAATTAAAGAAAAAATGAAAAAGTAATTTAATACAAGATTTTTGGAGGAGGTAAAATATCCAGAATGGGTAGCTAACATAGTGCCAGTTCTCAAGAAGGATGAAAAAGTGAGAATGTGTGTCAATTATTGAGACCTAAATACGGTGAGTCCCAATGATAACTTTTTTCTACCCTATATCGATACTGTAGTAGATAATACTGCTAGGCAATCCATATTTTCTTTTATGGATGGCTTCTCAAGCTATAATCAAATCAAGATGATATAGAAAAAACCACATTTGTGACCATGTGAGGGATATTCTATAACAAAGTCATGCCTTTTGTGTTAAAAAATATTGGTGCTACTTATCAAGGAGCAAAAATGACTCTCTTTTATGATATAATACATAAAGAGATAGAAGTGTATGTGGATGATATAATTGTAAAATCTCGTGAAAGAGAAGATCATGTAGTCAATCTCAAAAAGCTATTTGATAGGTTAAGAAGGTTCTAATTAAAGTTGAATCCTGCCAAATCAGGAAAACTATCGGGCTTTGTGGTTAACAAAAAAAGAATTGAAGTAAACTCGGATAAGATACAAGCCATCCAAAACTTATCTCCTCTTCATACTCCAAAAGAAGTGCAAGGCTTTTTAGAAAGATTGAACTATATTGCTCGTTTCGTCTTTCAACTCACCTATAAGTGTGATCTTATTTTCAAGCTTTTTAGAAAATATAATCCAAGAGAATAGAATGATGAATGCCAAGAAGCTTTTGATAAAATCAAATAGTACTTATCAAATTCACCCTTGTTGGTACCACCTCTTCCAATAAAGCCTTTGATTTTATACTTAACAACACATGAAAAATCAATGAAATGTGTGTTAGGACAAAGAGATCAAACTAACAAAAAAAAAAAGAGCAATTTACTACTTGAGTAAAAAATTCACTAATTATGAGTCCAAGTATTCACCATTAGAGAAAGTATGTTGTGCATTGGGCTAGATAGCTCAAAAGCTTAGACAATACATGCTTTATTGACGAAATAATAGCACTCTGGCAAGTTATGTTTTTAGAATATGATACTGTTTATGTGACTTAAAAGGCTATAAAAGAAAGTGCAGTAGCCAAGTTCTTTGTTGATTGTGCAATCGAAGATTATAAACCAATAAATTTGGATTTTCTTGATGAAGATGTGATGATCATTGAAGAAAATGAACATGTTGAAGAGTTTTGGAGAATGTATTTTAATGGAGCTGTAAATGCTTTAGGCCATGGTATTGGGGTAATTATAGTATCTTCTAATGGACATTATTATCCCATCATAGCTAGATTGAATTTCAATTGCACAAATAATGTAGCTGAGTACGAGTCCTCTATTATGGGCCTACAAGCAGTAATTGAAAAAAAAATTAAAGTGTTAGATGTATTTGGAGATTCAGCTTTAGTTATCTATCAGTTACGAAGAGAATGGGAAAAAAGAGATTTTAAGTTAATCCAATATCATAAATACATCTCGGAGTTGGTCAAATAATTTGAAAAAGTTCAGTTAGAGCATCTACCTAGAAAAAAAACTAAATTATTGATACGTTAGCTACTCTAGTTGCAATGATTAAAATAGATATAAATACTAAGACCCAACCCATCAAGCTAGATGTGAAGGATGAACCAACACATTGCTCAGGTTTCGAAAAAAAAGTCGATGGGAAGCCAAGGTATCATGACCTTATGCAATACATCAAAAGTTAACAATACCTAGAACATGTATAAAAAAATGATAAAAAAATTATCAGAAGGTTGGTTATGAATTTTTTTTGGATAGAGATATCATTTATAAAAGGAGTCGAGATCAAATGCTTTTAAAGTGTGCAAATGCAACTGAAGCAAAGAAGATTATTGAAAAAAATGCATGACGGGGTTTGTGAGGCACATACAAATGGTCATATGATGGCTAGACAAATTATGAGGATCGGTTACTATTGATTGATAATGAAGAATAACTGTATTGATTATGCTAGAAGATGCCATAAGTGTCAAATCTATGCTAATAAGATTTACGCTCCTCCATCAACATTACAAGTTTTGGCTCCTCTATGGTCATTCTCTATGTGGGGCATTGTTGTCATTGGGCCTATTACTCCAAAAGCTTCAAATGGGCATAGATTCATTTTCGTAATGATTGATTATTTTACAAAATAGGTAAAAGTTACATTGTATGCTAGTGTGACTCGATCTGTGGTATACAAGTTCATAAAAAAAGAGATAATATGCATATATGGGCTTTCAAAGATGATTATTCCTGATAATACCAAAAATTTAAACAGCAAAATGATAAATGAAGTATGCACTTAGTTCAAAATCCATCATTGTAATTTGGTACCATATCGTCCAAAAATGAATGGGACAATAGAGGCTGCAAACAAGAATATCAAAAGAATCTTAGAGAAAATGACTGATACTTACAAAAATTAGCATGAGAGTTGTATTTTACTTTTCTTGCTTATAGAACATCAATCCGAACATTTATTGGGGCCACCCCATTCTCGTTTGTATAAGGAATGGAAACTGTGCTGCTGGTCAAAGTAAAAATTCTCTCCTTGAGAGTCCTGATGAAGGTAAAGTTAGATGAAGCAAAATGGGTTCGAAATCGCTACAAGCAGTTGAACCTCATTGAAGAGAAAATACTTATAACACTTTGTCATAGTCAATTATATCAAAAGAGGATAATGAGAGCACATGATAAGAAAATCTGCCCTCGTCGCTTTAGAGAATAAGATTTAGTACTGAAAAGGATCCTTCCAAATCAACATGACAATCAAGAAAAATGGACACCAAATTGGAAGGACCCATACATGGTGAAAAAGGCATTTTTGGGTGGGGCATTGATTTTGGCAGAAATGGACTAAAGTGATTTACCTACTCCGATTAATTCAGATGCTGTGAAGAAATATTTTGTTTGAAAAAAAAATGAGAAAAAAATCAAAAGATGAAAAATAATGACTCATCTAAGTTGAAAACCTGAAAAGATAGCTTGAATGTGAAGGGGAACCATCATCGAGAAATGATCTCATAATACAAGGGGCAAGTGTAGTTTAATGAACTCTGAAGAATTAAGGAAGTCACCTGATTCAATTTTGGAAAAAGAATCTGAGAATATTTTGTTCATGATTATCTTATGATCATTATTTGAGCACCTTTATTTTAACTCAAACGCTTTTGTTGCCAAGCATTTATTATCAGTCTAGTGAAATATGTTATCTTTTTCTTGGAAATAATGCTTATCCATTTTTTTCCCTTATTTGACATCTTTGTTCACCTTACAAATGAATAAGAGAAATGTGTGATTGCATTTTATTTGTCTTAACTTTAAAATGACAAAAAAACAAACACAAAATATCTCAGCATTACTTTTTTTTAGAGTTGACAAAGGTAGATGAAAAAAGATAAGAAAAGCATGGCAAGATATTAATGTTGCAGATTTTTTAAAAGAAAAAATATATTGTTAAGAAAGAATACAACAGTCAGACGTTAAGAATAGAATGGTCATATGGCAATTGCTAAGAATTTTGAAAAAGCAAAAAGGCAAGAAATTTCAAGAATCTTTTTACCACAATTGAAAATAAAGAATTTTGCTTGCATCACATGCATTGCATCTAAAGCACTCAGCACACACATCCATGAATGGTTATAACAAGGACAAGGATTTTTCATTCCTTAATGAAAAAAAAAAAAACAAAATTATGGTCTTTGGATGAGGATAATGATCAAAGACTCCAAAGAAAAAGAAAGAGAGAAATTTGCTTTTCCAAAAATGACATTTCTTTTTTCAAAATAAGAATTTTTTTAAAATTGTTGAGCCTCTACTTAGAGAAGCTTTTTCAAGATGAAAATCTTTTTAAAGTTGTTGAGCCTCTGCTGAAAGGAGCCTTTTTTTGATATAAAATTTTAAAGTGTTGAGCCTCTACTAGGAGCCTTTTTTCAAGATGAGAATTTTTAAAGTTATTGAGCCTCTACTGAAATAAGCCTCTTTCAAAAGAGAATTTTAAAATTGTTAAACCTTTGCTAAGAGGAGCCTTTTTTAGATTTTAAATTTTCAAAAGTTGTCGAGCCTCGAGTAAGAGAAGCATTTTGATTTGATGAAAATAGCTTTCGATTAGTTTAAGTTCAAAAAAAATCTTTTTGGATTCCTAACAAAACTGTTGTCTTTGTCTTTGCCCTATTTCTAATTCTTAGTAATATGCAAAGAGAGATAACTGTAGACACTAAATTTATCCAAATTTTTTATTAAGTTTCAGTTTAAAATTTATCAAATATATCAAGTTCTCGGGCTAAAGCCCAATTTCAATTCAATTGGGCTTCAAGCTTGATTTTAATTCAACTGGGTCCAAGGCCCAGTTTTGTCATTTTAAGCCCAAAGCCTTTTATTTTATTTTATTTTATTTTATTTAAAAAAATAAAAAATATATATGAAAAATGAAAAAGTACATAAAAAAGCTAAAAAATAAAAACAAAAAATGAAAAGAGCCAGTGACAGTAGGTGCAATGCACGATTCCACTGCCACCCCCCTATTCATCCTTGTTCGTCCTTGTTTACCACCTACGCCCCATGCCCCTACCCCTGCCAGGACCCTGTACTTACCCAGGCACAAGGCCAACACTAGCAAACAAAAGAAATAAAAGGCAGAGAAAAGCTCGGCACCCTCTTTCTATCAGGCCCTGTACCACTTACCCAGGTATAAGGCCACGACGGGAGCTCTGTAAATAGAGCTCCTGCCGACCCAAAAAAAACAAAAGAGGGATACCTTGTAAAAAAATCCAAAAAAAAGGATAGCCTTCTATAAGAAAAAACCAAAAAAGGAAACAAACTCAGTCCCTTGAGAATGGGGAACCCAGCATCGAAAGACCTACAAAAAGAAAAAAAACAACAGCATCATCAGTTTCAAATTAAAAAAAAAAGGTGAAAAGTTTGATCCGAACTTCAGAGCAGGATCTAGCTGTTTAGGTCTCCTTTTGGTAAAAAATAGAAGTCGAATTTGGGTTTCAGAAAAGTCGAGGGGACATTTTGATGTTTTTTGAAATTTTTAACAAATGACAACGGTTGGAGCTTCGTAGGCGGTGAGGGAACTCGACGATCGACGGTGGAAGCCATCGACCTAACTATTTTGAAAAAGATGAGAGAAGTTTTTTTTTTTTTTTAAAGGAGAAAGGAGGAAATGAGCTAAAAAATTGACATTTTACATAGAAGGCTAAGCACAAAACGATGGGGAATTTTAAGCTTAAGGATTCACGGTAAGGCCAAAACCGACTAAGATCCGTGTACCACTTGACAACACAACCCTAATCTTTGACCTGACGGTCTAGTGAATGGAAATGATCAGATTAGACAAGCACCAAACAACAGATTAGACTTAGCCGTCGAACGATCAACATTACATAACTGGACCGTTGATCGGTCCGGTTCAGGTAAAATAAATTTTTTTATTTTTAATATTTTTTATATATTATTTTTATAATATTTATGCATATTAAAATACTTATATTTTTAGAATAAATTGTTGATGAAGTAAATAAAACAAATGATGAAATGTGTAGTTAAAATTTTTATAATTTTGTTAATGTTAAAATAAAATTAAAAAATTAACTAATAAATTAAGAATAATTAAATAAAAATATAAGAAAAGAAAATTTTTATCCGACGATGAAATTCAAAAAGTACTTTGAGTAGTGATACCTATGAAATCTTTAGGTGAAAAGATTTTTTTAAATACTACCAGGTATCGGAGTATTTATAAAAAATTTTAATACAATAAATTTTTTTTTGTTATAAAATAAAAAATAACAATTAACTAATAAATTAAGAATAAGTATTAAAAAAATGAGAAAAAAAAAATTTATCTGATAATGAGATTCTAAA
>NW_019168159.1:9062295-9270043 GCF_002303985.1 Durio zibethinus | reverse complement strand
AATACTTTTAGCAAAAAATTGAGAAAATTCCCTCACCTAAGAGTATGCAAGAAAAAACTACTGTTTCACTTGCAGAGGCTCCGTTGTCGGATTAGTTAAAGAAAAATCAAAATAGAAAGGAAGGAAATGATGGTTGTTCTTGTGTAGGAAAAATTGATACTTTCAACTTTTCCCCAAAAATATTTTTTTTTGGAAACTTTGATTTTCAAGGAAAATTGATACTTTCAACTTTTCCTCAAAAACCCCTTTTTTGAAATTTTATTTTTCAGGAAAATTGATACTTTCAACTTTTCCTCAAAAATATTTTTTGAAAACTTTGATTTTCAAGGAAAATTGATATTTTTAATTTTTCCTCAAAAAAAACCTTTTTTGAAATTTTATTTTTAAGAAAAATTGATACTTTCAACTTTTTCCTAAGAATATTTTTTGGAAATTTTGATTTTTAAGGAAAATTGATACTTTCAACTTTTCCTCAAAAACCCTTTTTTTGAAATTTTATTTTTCAAGAAAAATTGATATTTTCAACTTTTCCTCAAAAACCTCTTTTTTGAAATTTTATTTTTTTAAGAAAAATTGATACTTTCAACTTTTTCCTAAAAATATTTTTTGGATATTTTGATTTTTAAGAAAAATTGATACTTTCAACTTTTCAACTTTTCCTCAAAAACCTTTTTTTTGAAATTTTATTTTCAAGGAAAATTGATACTTTCAACTTTTTCCCAAAAATATTTTTTTGATTTTTATTTAAAGAAAATAAAACAAAATAAAAGTGAAAATAAATAAAGATAAAAAAATAAAAAAGTAAAACAAAAATAAAAATAAGATAAAGATAAAAAATTTTAGATAAATCTAATCTAATAAATAATAAATAATAAATAAATAAAACAAATAAACAAATAAATAAAAAATTTTCAAAAAAAAAAAAAACCTGAAGCGGCTCGGCTATCGGCTCGGTTCAAGGAAGAGAAAACGGCTAGGGGGAACGGCTTGGAAGCTCGGCTCGGCTCGGCTTGACTCGGCTCGGAGGAGTGCAGACACGCGCGGGTCAGATAGCGGATCGACGCTCGGGTCGAGTCGGATCTCGGTAAAATGCGCGGATCCTCTAGGTCACTTAAGGCAAAAACGACGTCGTTTTGGGAGGGTATATAAAGCAGTTCCTTTCGTTTTTCGACAGAAAGCTCTTCTTCTCTCTCTCTTCTTCCCTTTTTCTCTCCCTTCTCTTTAAAAGGTCGAAGAACTCCGGTTGAAGATTCATCAGATTCTGAGATTTTTCGTCGGAATCTGGGTTTTTCGTCGGAAGTTGGTCGGACGTTGGTCGGTTTCTGGGATCCTTCACCGAAAACTGGGCAGGTCACCGAAAACTTCAAGGTTGGCCAAAATTTTCGTCGAAAAAATTCAAGTTTCACCGGAATATTCAATCGAAAACTGGAATTTTCCAAAATTTCCAGAAAAAAAAATTGCCAAAATCTTCGAAAAAAAATTTTGCTAATTTCCAGAACCCTTCTACACCTTTTCTTAGCCTTCTATACGCCTCTTTTCTCTCAAATCAGTAGCTTTTGCTTACTGTTTTCTTCTCTGTCTCTTGCATATGTTCCAGGAGGTCCCTTTTATAGGGATTGATCAGGAGTTTCTGATCAATCTCAATTTCTCCTTGAACGGGGATTCAATCTTTGAATCCAATTTAGACTCTTCTGATTGAATTCTCATTCACAATGGGATTCTTCAACTTTCAATCACAGCCATCAAAAAAAGAAAACAAAAAAAAATAATAATAATATAATAATCAGATAAACAAAAATGATATAAACGGAACAAGAAAAGAAAAAAAAATTATTAACAGATAATTAGAAATACAATAAGATAAATCCAAAAAAATATTACAAGAAAAAAAGAATAATAAATAAATTATAATATAATAATAAATATATAACTATATAAATAAAATACATATAAATATTAACAATGAATAAATAAATAAATAAATAAAGATATACATATATTAATATATAATAATAATAATAATAATAATAAAATACATAAAATACAAAAGAAAAAAATAAAAATAATACAAGATAAAAATTGAATTGGGCTTACCCATTTGGGCCAGGCCCAATTGATTTGGGCCTGGACCCAATTGGGTGTCTACATTGGTCATTTGCTCTATTAATGCACATCAAACAAAATAGTCATGAGATTTTAAAAAACACCCATTTAATGTTTTATTGAAAGTTTTGGGTGTGGTTCCATTTGAATAGTTTCAGCTTGAAACGTCCAAGAACACCTTCAGCAACACCAGGCATGGTTAACTTTCAGAACCCTGACCATGAATAGCTAAGGAAAAGATTGTGGCTTGCTCCATCAGTTGAGGAGGTAATTTCTCATTTTTTGTTTGTTTCAGTTATTCATTTTTGGACTATACACTAACAGTGTACCAAAAACCATAGCTTTTCCTTTGGGGACGCCATGTAAATCCCAGAATCTATCAGTCATCATCATCTCTTTATTTAAAGCATTTTTTCTCTACTTTTCTCTATCATCAAAAAATCAACTTTAAGCCAAGAATCCCATCAACAACAATGGCTATGATTCCAAGCTTTTTCGATAGTAAGAGAAGCAACGTCTTTGATCTATTCTCTTTAGACGTATGGGATCCTTTTGAAGGTTTCCCACTCACCACCAGCTCAATAGCTAATGCATTTTCCTCTTCATGTGAAACTTCTACAATTGCCAACACCAACACCAGGATAAACTGGAAAGAGACTCCAGCGGCTCACATACTAAGGTTAACCTTCCAGGATTGAAGAAAGAAGAGGTGAAAGTGAAAGTTGTATAAAGTAAGGTGCCGCAAATTAGTGAGGAAAGGAGCAGAGAACAAGAAAATAAGAATGACACCTAGCATAAGATCGAAAAGAGCAGTGGCAAGTTTTTTAGAAAGCTAGTTGCCAGAGAATACAAATATGGATCCCGAATTAAAGAGTAATAATAATTTTCTCCGATATACCTTTAGAACTTCAAATGCTTTAAAAATTAAGTATTTTATCTATTAATTGATAGCTTACAAAATTTTCTTTAAATATCACAGATTTTATAAATTTTTTACAATAATTATTTATAACAATAATAGTAAATTAAAAAATTAAAATCCACAGCGAATAGCGAGTTTCACTATAGTAAAAATTAAAACCATAGCTAAAGAAGAGTCAATTTTATTTATGAAACTAATTCAATTCAAGAACCTAAAAGCTAATACCAGTTTTATTTGTTGAATGAAAATTTTTCATTTTATGATAGTCATACCATCACAAAGCACAACGTTTTAAATCAAATCTTGCAGACACTAGTGTCACCACTCTCAGAATGGAGAAAGAGTTAAACATTGAAATATTTTTGTTGTTTTGATTTAAAAGAAAAACTAAAAGTATCATTAAACTAATAGCACTTATAGTGACATCAGCTTTGCTTGCCTTATCTTTCAATTGTTGATCACCAGAATCAACAACACTCCATCCCTATTTCTTTTAGCAAGTAGAGTTCTTTTTACTTCTAAATTTTGAAGACATGGTATTTTCTAATTAAACGGTGAACTTACAAATCAAATTCATCCATGATATTTTTATGTGCTTTTGCTTCATAATCCATTTATTTTTCAAAATCACTGTCGGCTGGCTTCATAGTTACAAGTAATTCCTTGTTTAACCTTTTGTCAAATTCAACATCTTGTCTCTCCCTTCTTAACTCATCTAGCTTTCTCTTTAATTTATCAAGCCCTTTTTCTGGCTTGTTAATTTTTAAATCGCATTGTGCAATTGTACCAATTGATGCTCTTATTTTGCCTATGACATTTCAAATGGCAACAAGTCTCGCTTGAAACGCTATTTGCAATGATCCACTTTCGGCTTTTCGTAGCAATTTACTTCTCACTTCACTTCCATTTTCAATTTGCTCTAGTATGGCAAATAGTTCATTTTTCATTCCATTAAGTGGGGGAAGTAAAAGATAAATTGTTGAGTTATTCTTCACTGGATACTTGTTTAATTTTCTATCATTTTCAAGGAATTTGCCATAAAAGACTAGCCTCTGCAAGTCTTTGGCAGCACTCTATTTCTCCTGAATTTTACTTTTCAGATTCGACATATTATCAAAAGATTTCACATCTATAGAAGAGTGATTCAAAATTCAGTTCAGCTCAACATCTTCATTCTTAAGATATATTTAGTAGTTAGTTATTTGTTGCCAAGAACCTGAAAGCTAATACCAATTTTATTTGTTGAATGAAAGTTTTTCATTTTATGATAGTCATACCATCACAAAGCACAACGTTTTAAATCAAATCTTGCAGACACTAGTGTCACCACTCTCAGAGTGGAGAAAGAGTTAAACATTGAAATATTTTTGTTGTTTTGATTTAAAAGAAAAACTAAAAGTATCATTAAACTAATAACACTTATAGTGACATCAACTTTGCTTGCCTCATCCTTCAATTGTTGATCACCAGAATTAACAACACTCCATCCCTATTTCTTTTAGCAAGTAGAGGTCTTTTTATTTCTAAATTTTGAAGACATGGTATTCTCTAATTAAACGGTGAACTTACAAATCAAATCCATCCATGATATTTTTATGTGCTTTTGCTTCATAATCCATTTATTTTTCAAAAACATTGTCGGATGGCTTTATAGTTGCAAGTAATTCCTTGTTTAACCTTTTGTCAAATTCAACATCTTGTTTCTCCTTTCTTAACTCATCTAGCTCTTTCTTTAATTTATCAAGCTTTCTTTTGGCTTTTTAATTTCTAAATTGCATTGTGCAATTGTACCAATTGATGCTCTTATTTTGCCCATGACATTTCGAATGGCAACAAGTCTCGCTTGAAAAGCTATTTGCAATTATCCACTTTCGACTTTTTGAGCAATTTACTTCTCACTTCACTTCTATTTTCAATTTGCTCTGGTGTGACAAATAGTTCATTTTCCATTCCATTAAGTAGGAGAAGTAAAAGATAATGTTAAGTTATTCTTCAATGGATACTCGTTTAATTTTCTATCATTTTCAAGGAATTTGCCACAAAAGACTAACCTCTGCAAGTCTTTGGCAATACTCTATTTCTCTTGAATTTTACTTTTCAGATTCGACACATTATCAAAAGATTTCACATTTATAGAAGAGTGATTCAAAATTCAGTTCACATCAACGTCTTCTTTCTTAAGATATATTTAGTAGTTAGTTATTGCATGTGTTTAGTGATTCTTAATATTCATCCATTATTTCTCTACTAACCATTATTTGTTAACTGTCTTATTTTTATGCTTTATATTCTTTAGTTAGTTGAGCTTTTTACTCATGTTAGTTATTTTGTAAACCTATTCAAAGACTAGTTGAATTTAATAAAAACAGTGCAATTTATGTGCAATTTATGTGCAATTAATAAAAATAGTGCAATTTATGTGCAATTTATGTGTAATTTATGTGCAATTAATAAAAACAGTGCAATTTATGTGCAATTTATGTGCAATTAATAAAAATAGTGCAATTTATGTGCAATTTATGTGTAATTTATGTGCAATTAATAAAAACAGTGCAATTTATGTGCAATTACCCAAATTTTTTTTTGTTTTGGTGATTTAATTTCAGAGAATTTATTTTCTTTCTAAATAAATTTTTGGTATTATAGCCTTAAAATTCGTACCTAATTTTTGTATCCGCTTAATTGTCAATGATGGTAGTTCAAATATACCTTAACTTCTAATTCTCGTATTCAACAAAATGTTACGACTGTAGAGTGGTAAGCTGAAAACTTTTTTTAAATCTCAAGATTTTTTGAGATTTTGTAAAGACCAAATACAATGAGAATTATATGATGAATGACGATTAAAGAGAACAAAAAGAAGGATTCCAAAGCACTATTTATCATTCAGTAGGCAATTTATGAGATACTTTTCTCTAAGATTGTAGCAACTAACACTACAAAGATTTTCTTTTTAGAGTAAATTTTATTGTTACTTAACTAAAATCTTGTGATGATAAGATTACTGAGGAAACTATTGTTTTTAAAGTCTTACGAAGCTTAACTCTAAAGTTTAATCATATAGTTACTATAATAAAATAGTATAAGGATCTGTTTATATTTTCTTTCAATAAACTAATAGGTTTTTGCAAGCTCATGAGGTAAGGTTAAACAAATCACAAGAGAAGATTGATGAGAAGGTATTTCAAGTGAAGAGGGAGAAAACTAGAAAAAAAAAAGTTTGTTGGCAAAAGACGTGACAGAGGAGGCTTTTGTGAAAAAAATCATTCTGATGAACAAGAGAGACAAGTTGTTGCTGAGGAAAAAAGGAACAAGAACGTTATCCAGTTACAATTGTAAGAAATTTGGGTATGTAAATGCAAATTATTGGAACCAAGTGAGTTATGCGGAGTAAGAAAGCAAAGAAAGTAAGTTATTCATGGCCCAGTTTCTTACTAATAAAGTTTCAAATGATGTTTGGTTTGTGGATAATGAGTGCTCGAACCGTATGACCACAAATAGATCGTTGTTTATGAAACTTAACAAGTCATAAAAGTTGCAAGTTAGACTTGGGGATAACAAGCAAATGCAAGTTAAAAGAAAATGTATCGTTACAATGAAGGCAAGCAATGGTAAAATAAAATTACTTTTTGATGTCTTCTTTGTTCCTAATTTGGCACATAGTTTGTTGAGTGTTGGACAACTAATGGCTGGTTGATGTGCAATTGTATTTGAAAATGGAGTATGCATGATTAAAGATAAATTTATGGAACTTATAGTGAATGTGCATATAACAGAAAACAAGATGTTTCCACTTAAAATTTTTAATGTGGAAAAGTAGGCTTTTATTATTAGTAGAAAAGATGAATCGAAATTATGACATCTGCGATATGGACACTAAATTTAACATTTTTTGTAAGAAAAATGTCATTCACAGGGAATTGACTGCACCTAACACTTCAAAGCAAAATAATGTAGCTAAAAGAAAGAATCATATTGTTGTGGAAATGGCTAAAAACTTGTTGAAAGAGAAAGGACTACTGAATCATTTTTAAGTTAAAGTTATGGCAACTATTGGTTACTTGCTAAATCTTTACAAGAATAGTCTTTAATTGGACACCTTATGAAGCTTGAAGAGGTACAAAACTGACAATAAACTATTTGAGGATTTTTAGTTATGTTGCATATGTTTTGGTTGATTCTCAGGTTTATCACAAACTTGAGGAAAAATATGAAAAAGGTATTTTTGTGGGATATTGCACTCAATCCAAAGTATATTATAATCCTTTTAGTGGAAAGGGGATTATTGACAAAAATGTTATCTTTGATAAAGATACAAGTTGGGAGTGAAATGGCATAAATGAGATTATTCAAATTTTGATTCCAAGTGAAAGTGAGAATCCATGTGAGAATGTAACAAATAAAGGTATTGAATCAACTCCTATGAACTTTCTAATTAGTTCTTATTCACTGGCTTCCACATTGCACTCCTTACCTCTAACCTCACGACATAGTAGTTCACTTTCCTTGGAAGAATTTTCAAATGAAACAACTTCAAAAAAGTTTAAATATTTAAAGAATATTTATGAAACTTGTCAATCTACTCTCCTTGTTTTAGATCTTACAACTTTTGAAGAAACAACAAACCAAGAAGAATTGCAGAACGTAATGCAAGAAGAGATTATAGAAATCCAAGAGAATGAAACATGTGAAATGGTAGATCTACCTAAAGACAAGAATGCAATTGGCCTCAAATGGGTGTTCAAAATGAAGTACCATACTGATAGAACCATACAAAAGCAGAAAGCCCGATTGGTGGTGAAAGGATACTCAAAACAACAAGGTATTGATTTCGAAGAAACTTTTTCTCCAATTGCTCGATTTGAAAAGTGTGAGAATTATTTTAGCCTTGGCTGCACAACTTCCTTGGTCTATTTATCAATTTGGTGTCAAGTTGATATTTTTAAATAAAGACTTGAAAGAAGAGGTGTATGTTAGTTAAACTGAAAGGTTGATGATCAAAGCCAATGGAACAAAAGTGTTCAAGCCAAAGAAGGCATTTTACGGCTTGAAATGAGAGCCACGACATCGTATAGTAAGATTGATAGCTATTTTTGTCACAATGGCTTCATAAGGAGTGAGAATGAGACTATTTTTATGTAAAGAAGCAAGAAAGAAATGATCTTATAATTGTTTACCTTTATGTTGATGATATTATTTATATGGGTTCCTGTGATTCTCTTGTTACTAAATTTAAATCTAACATTATAAAAGAATTTGAGATGTCAGACATGGGTTTGTTGCAATATTTTTTGAGGTTTGAGGTAAAGCAATGTGTTGATGAAATTTTTATTTCACAAAGTAAGTATGCATTGGATTTATTCAAAAATTTTAATTTGCTCAATTGCAATCTAGCTACCACACCCAAGAACATGAATGAAAAGTTACAACTTGAAAATGGTTCAGAAATGGCTGATGCAAAGACTTTTAGAAACCTAGTAGGAGGTTTGATTTATCTTACCTATACTAGACTATATATTGCATTTTTTATTGGTGTAATCTCCAGAATTATACAAAGTCCCACAAAACATAATCTTGGAACGACAAAAAGAGTCTTATATTGTATTGCTGGAACTAATGATTTTAGGATTAGTATTGGTAAATTACAAACTTTAGATTATATGGATTCACAGATAGAGATTAGTCGAGTTTGTTGGACTGTAGAAATAGTACTTTGTCAAGTGTTTACACTTTTGAATCTGGTGCCATCACATAGATTTCAAAGAAACAAGCTACAATAGTTTTATCATCTTAAAAAACTGAGTATGTAGCAACAACTTTAACAACTTGTCAAGCAATTTAGATTAAAAGACTTCTCGTAGATCTTTATTAGGTTTAAGATAGAGCAACTAAACTTTTTTGTGACAACAAGTCAATAATTGCAATGAAAAAGAATCCGGCATTTTATGGGAGAACAAAGTATATCAGACATTTGCTTCCATTTTATTCATGACTTGTTGCAAATAGCATAATCAAAATGGAGCATTGTGGAATGGACAAACTACTAGTAGATATTCTCACCAAAGCGCTTTCAAGAGAAATTTTTCTACTTCAATTATGTTTTGGAGCAAGTGATTTTGAATTAAGAGGAAATGTTGAAGAGTGATCCAAAATTCAATTCGCATATGGGCTCAAACATTTTGGTTCTCAAGATATAGTTAGTGGTTAGTTATTGTACGTGGTTGGGTGATTCCTAATATTCAACCACTATTTATTCACTAAACTATTATTTGTTAACTGTCTTATTTTTATACTTAATATTCTCTAGTTAGTTGAGCATTTTACTCATGTTAGTTATCTTGTAAGCTTATTAAAAGGCTGGTTGAATTTAATAAAAATAGTGCAATTTATGTGCAATTACCCAAATTTTATTTTTTCTTTTGTCTCGGTGATTTAATTTCAACGAACTTACATCTTTCCCCAATAACATCATATACTATAGTAGTATAACCCCTCACAAAAATCTACAAACAATAGTATAATATGATAAAACATGTTGTTTGCAATCTTCAACATATATAATAAACAACAAGAAGTTCACTCACCTTCATATGATCTTCTACCATTAAAGAGTTCTCACCAATTTGCACTTGGTAATCCAACACCTTAGCTAATTAGCATTTATTTTTCATGAGATGTTAAGTGTCATCTACATATAGCATGTAATAGTTAAAGCATAAAACATGACACTTTGTTTAATTGAGAAACAGATAAGAATGGAGGAAAAATTAGTACTTGACCTTAATATATGTTGATGTCAATTTTGAAGAAATTCAACAAATAGATTTCTCAAATTCTGAAAAAATTAAAGAAAAAAAAAAAAAAACTTATAAAGAAAGGCTTACCTAGAGCATGAATAGATTTATATTTGAAACACTTATTTGGTAGGCCCTGATTTATTGAAAGTGAAACTAGGGAAAAATATAAAAACAATAGTGACTAAACAATCAACGCAACGAGATTATAACAATTATAAATAAAATTTCTTCTTCAATTTACCTTTTTCAGTTTTAAATAAAAAAATAAATAATTTGAATAAATAATAATAACTTTAAAAAAAGAATTCATAAACTATAAATATAAATGATAATAATGTAATAAAATTAACTGTAACAACACTTTTAAGCATTCCATTTTATTTTGATTTAAGTAGATTTAGATAGTTTATCAAAAATAATGACTTAAAATGCAACTATATTCAAAACTTGAAAATATTATTTCAGATAGTAAACCTTAAGTCCAATTGAAAAAAAAAAAACTTTTAACAATAGCCAAAAAAATTAAATATTATTTATATTCAAAACTTTATATAGTTTTTTTTTTAATTTTTTGAAAAGCTAATTAACACAAATTTTAACTTTTCTAGTTGTAACTACGCTTATATATCAAGGTGAATCATAAATAATAATAAGAAAATTGAAAATTAAATTAAATATTAATTGTTCAAAAATCTTTAATTATTTTTGGGAGGAAATTATAAATTTTTAAAGAAAATAATTTTAATTTTTTAACCACTAAAATAATTCTAAATTAATAAATACCTTTTAATTCACTTTTTTTCTTGTTAAATATTCAATGACTTTTTGAAATTTTTATGATATCAAAAATCATAATTGAAGATATTGTAATGAAAATGTTATTTTGAATAACTTAATTATAATTAATAAAATATTATTTGATAATTTATTTGAAATGGAATTCAATTTCAACAA
This sequence comes from Durio zibethinus, assembly GCF_002303985.1. The sequence goes on along the minus strand of NW_019168159.1, from coordinate 9,259,267 downwards.
CTTGAACTTAAAAAAGATTCAAACTTAAATTACTCAGATTCAAAATAATTCAAACACAAGATAAACTTAATCCGAAACAACCTAAACTAAAAAATGACCTAAATTTTTTTCAATTCAAAATGGAAGGAGAGGTTGGACAGAGCTTTAATTAATCTCGAGTAGGAGGAAGGTTTTCCTAAAACTCCGTCTTCCATTTGTCAGTTATAGGATCTGTTTACTCACCAATACTGTTGGGTTCAGAGTACCAGGCACAAAAATGCTCCAATGAGATTTAAGCATGAGGTTCTTTGGGCAGAACTGGAGCGGTTTGAAGATATTATAAAGGGAGGCTCGCAGTTTTAATGCAATGGCTCTCAGAATTGCTTGGCTGCAAAAAAAAAAAATGTTGAAACACTGGAGTGAAAAAATCAGTGAGGAATAATATAATTGGTAGTGAAGGGATTATGGGGAAGATTGCAGAAATACAAGGTGAGTGACTGTATGGATCAAACTTTGTCCTCTTTAAAAGTGGCAGAAGAAAATTTTATTTAGATTTGCAATAACGAATATCTTCATTCCTTGCAAACAAAGAGCATTAACTCCATGTAAATGAATATATATATATATATATATATATATATATATATATATATATATATACAATCTCAACAGCATCCAATGGCATGAACAGTACCGGGTGTTACTTGTTTCTTGATTCCCGCTAGATAGGATTTTGGTTTAGTAATTAATATATTAATTCAGGTTCAAAGCATCAAATCAATATCAGCACTAGCTCATTTGCACTTCATGAGTTAGGATGGACCTTGATGCGGCGAGTGCCACCAACACCGAGGCAATGAAAAGATGAATTTTATTGTCTGATAGGAGTACTGACGTCCTGTTCCTTCCTATACCTGAATACATTATGGTTGAATGTTGAAATAAATGGTGTAAGATTCATCTCTGAAGCTCTGCAATGGTACCATAAGGAAATTCCTCCTTGCCCCTGTTGCAACAAAGCTGATGGGATGGTATTCACTTAGTCCATTTTTCATTACAAAGCTAATTGCCTGATTGAATCCAGCCTCGGATGATGCTGAATTGCAGCTGAGCTTCGTGCTAACACTAGAACTATAGTTTATACCACTATATATATAGCACCCTTTTTGGCTTACCGATTCCAAGGACACGCTATCATCCATTCCATCCAATCCAGCAACTAAACGAAAACTAGAAGTTGCCTCGTAATTAGGAGAATCAGTCACCGCAAGGTTATTTTCTTTTCCTTGATGTGCTAAAAGCATTCCTGGAAAGTCAAATGGCTCAAGCATGACAATTTTACCAATGGCTTCACGAATGGTTGAAATTTTTTCTGAACTGTCATTAAAGATGAGCCTGAATGTGGCATGAACAGCAGCATCAGTACCAGCTTCAGGGAACTTCTCCATTCTGATTGATTGGTTTGAGTTTGTTAACACAAAAGTTGAGTCACCAAACTCTTGGGAAAGAGTAACAAGATGATTGTTATAAGCAGCAGGAACAGGAGCTATCCAGTCTGCAACTGAACCTGTTGAACCAGTTTTTATGTCCCAGTCACCACTGCTATAACCACTAAGCAGGTAAGGACCATAAAGTATTGCCTGAACAAAAGCATATTCAGGGCGATCATCTGCAATTTGATTTAAAGAAAAAAGTTAAGTGGTACATTCATGATTATTTTGTTGATTATAGAAACAAACACCAACACTTCTTTCTTTTTTTTTATGTACATGTAGCGGGAATTGGAATTTATCATCCAATAAAGATACCTTTAATTGGCTCTGTTCTCAGACTAATTGGCAACAGAAGGGTTAATTTATCCCCAGCACTCCATTTTACTGGTAAGAAGCTACCTGAATTCAAATGCAATTCATAATAGAGAGCACATGAAAAGAACCAGCATATTAGAAAACTTACAATCTTCTTGGAAAAGAAGAGCAGAAAATTATGATCATATTTCACACCTGGAGTTGGTAGGTCTAGATTCTGAGCATTTGATGTTGCCTTGGCACCTTTCAACTGCGTCCAGATTGGTACCCTCAAATTCAAGGTAGATGATTGCCCTGCTTCCTACACAAATCAGATTCTCAATGATGTTTCTATGTTTCCTTTCCATGTAACTAATTTAGTATGATATTAGGTAAACACTTGATGAAACTAAAAAGTGAGAACTTGCATGTGTTGAGAACAATACAAGGTAAACAGGATCTTGGATACAATTTTCTTTCTTTTTTGGTTTCAACTAATAAAATAAAGGGTGGAAATAAAGAAGAGGAAGGGAGTATTAAACAGACTTCTAATTGAGTAAAAAGGCACAAGGCCACTCAGAAAGAACTGGCGCAGAGAACCATCATCTGGTTCCGTGATTTGAATTCTATAAAGGATATTATCATGACTAGATATTGTGTTATAAACTTAAAGTCCTAGCCTCTAACGTAAAAAAACTACTCCTGTTCATTTTGATAATCATGTAATAGCACTCAAAGAAACAACAAGCAGAAAACTTCTTCAGCCCAAACATAGAAGGTAAACATATGAATAAAAAAAAAAAAAAAGAGAAAGGGAAGAAAGGAATTTAGCAGTCTTACTGTGCTTCTCTTTCTTTTTTTACCTTTATTTTGTTCCAAGTTGTATAGAAGGATTAGAGGGCTGAGCTTTTGCTCTACCACGTGTAGCTTTAATCATTATGTACCAAAGATAATAATATAAACAATAAAGTCAAACTAGAAGACAGAAGCTGTGTTTAATCATGGCATTTAGCAAGTTTCTTGTATCATTGGGGAATATATATATATATACATAACATGAAAAGAAGCCCTGGTTGAACCATAAAATAAATTAGTTCCTTCACGTACCTCTTTCAAAGAGGAAGTCAATGTCACACGAAGGTAAGGATCCCAAGAAACAACAGGATCAACTTTCTGGTTGAGCACAATTTTTCCAGATTTCCAATCGAGAGTGCTTGATACATACTGGATGATGTAAAGACTAGGAATGCTTCCTTCCTCTTCAAAATATATAGAATCTCCTAACTTGGAAAATGATTCAATTCCTGCAGAGGAAGCAACAAGGAAAACCATTAAATGATGGGAACAACTGGAGATATCACTTCTACAGCCATGAGGGATGGAGAAAAGTTTATCGCAGTTCATTCATCATGAAAGAGATAGTTAAATAAGGGCAATGATCCCCAACCTGTACCATAGCAGCACCAAAAAGAGTCAAATGGTGTTCCCCACTTATGGTGGCTTACGGCCTTAGAGACCCCACGACCTTGTGGTAGCATGTAAATCATCACTCCAGGATCAGTTCCCCTTTGGATGCCTAGTACACCATTTGTAAGTGCACGCTCATAGTAATCTGCATATGCAACTTCTTTGGTCCATTTAAATAGGTGGCGAGAGACCTAAAACCGCCACAAAATCTTGACTCATTTCCGATGGGAAGAAAAGGAATAGAGATGCAACACAATTGACAGATAAAAATCACTTCTCATTAGATAAACAGAATTTTTTTTTCTAAAAAATACCAACAGAAGGGGAAAAAGAGCGAAAAAGGCAGATCATAACTCATAAGGGTACCCCTGTAAAAATTGTTTTAAAATTACCAATCATCAAAGAACTTCCTAGATTAAAATCACTAGGTGCCGGCATGACCTCCAAGGATTAAAGAGCAATGGATATACCTTCAGCATGTTATGAGTTGTGCAGGATTCTTCATTCTCTGTCTGCAAAGTGTCTGCCAATCGTTTTGGATTTGACCTTCTCATAGGTAAATGCAATGAACCACAACAGGATAGGGCCGGCAATGAAAGGAACAAATGTGATTAGATAGGTTTCAAACCATTGTTCTAAACCACACATCAGGAGAGCACATTTAAGCTAAGTAGGAGGAAAAGATTGTTTGAACAAAACAGCAACTTAATTTTTGAAAATGACAAAGTGAATACCAAAACTCGCTGACTGAGGTTCCTCCTGTTGCATAGCTATGAGAAGAATTCACAATGTCCATAAAGAATGTTGCCATTGTCTGGCATCACAAAATTAAAAATAAAGAAATTAAACTGTTTGTGAAAGTATTTATAACTACCCTTCAGTACAGTTTAAATCATTAGAGGAAAAACAAGGTAGCACCATTTAATCAAGAACCTTAAACCATGGAAAAGGAAATCCCAATAATAATTACACAAGCCTCTCCTAACACAATAATAAAATTACGTATCCAGCAGCCGTCAGAAATCAGCAAACTAATGGACAGAAATGGTGGTATATCCCACATTAGCTATATTTGAGGAATTTATTCTACATTGGATGTGTTAACACAGTACTGAAATCACGTTTTTTTTTTTTTTTGCTGCCTATTACTGTTCAGTGTTTGTTTTCTGTCAGTCCCTTCTTTTCGTAGCTCATATGATAGATCCATTTGTCTAAAATATTCCATTGGGTTAAGTTTGAGATTTATATTCAAGTTGGGTCACTCAATTATCTCCAATTGAATTCAGGTTGAATATCTTCATAGAGCAGGGATACAAATGGAGACTTTACTTCAAATGGAATAAATGCATATCAAGCAATTTACCTTGTAAAGTGGATCACCAGTCACTTCATACCGCATTTGAGATCCAATAACAACAGGAATGTGTGTATTGGCATGGAAGCCTGATATATCATCAGCCTACAAGCAAAATAAACAAAATTTTGTCAACAAACCAGGAATTAATAGTACAGTATAAAGATAATTATTTGTCCCATTAACTTCTTTCTGCCTTCTTCATAACACAAAAGCCTACTTCTTTGATAAACCAGAAACCACTAACCTCTCCTGTAGCTCTGCCATACCCAAGGATTCATAATCTGTATATTTTTTATGTCCAGAAAAGCTCTCATAAATTCATTATTCAAATTCTAGGTCATCCGGAACATATTTCTTCAGCAATGTAAGAATTTAATATGTTCCACCTGGAAGAACCTTCCGCACTCGACTTCAGAGCAATTTTTTTATTGGTGCAAATTTTCATCTCAAATTTCCAGACATTCCTTTTTTTATTTTTTCATTGATCACATCAAGATGTATTTTGATCAAAGTGCAGAAAATTTCACCCAACACTTCAAAAACTGAAGCTCAACAAGATTGATTAGTTCTGAACGGTTTAGATACGAATAACAGCACTAATTAGTTTGGGCTAATATTTATCACTCAGTAGGATACATACAAAACCAGCAGACTGATGTATCAAGAGGATTTCAACAAAAGAAATCTTGAAAGTTACCTGACTTCTGAAAGGTTTAGATACAAGTAACAGCGCACTGTCAATTAGTTTTGGGCTAATATTTATCACTCAGTAGGATACATACTCTAGAAATATTAGGATCTTGTTATAAAATATAAACTGTTAAATATTAACAGATTTAGATTTTTAAGTTTAAATTTTATGAAGTTTAAATTTTATAATTTAAATTTTAGTCTATTTAAATACTTGTAATTCTCATATTAATCAACGAAAAGTTATCTTCTCTTTCTCCTCTATTATGTTCTATTCTGTTTACGTGGTATCAGAGTATAGGCATTTCACTTAAAACCACGATGGTCAAAACAGCCATGACCAGAGAAAAGGGCACAACATCCGCAGGTGCTGTTAGTGGACATGTTTCTACTGTAAATATTAATGGATTTGAAAATCCATCTGTTCAATTGACCGTTGACAAACTAAACAGTAAAAATTATCTAGAATGGGTGCAATTAATGAAGCTCATGATTGAAGGCTAGGTAAAGCTCAGCCACTTGACAGGTGAGGCAAAAAAACCAGCTAGCAATGACCCAACATTGAAGAGATGGAGATCTGAGAATTCTTTGGTGATTGCATGGCTTGTAAATTTCATGGAGACAGCAATCAGAAAAACCTATTTGTTTTTCCCAATTGCAAGAGAAGCATGGGAAGTAGTTCGAAAGACATACTTTGATTTGAAAAACTCATCTCAAATCGTCGAATTGAAGACTAAACTGTGGCATTCTAAACAAGGTGATCGAGAAGTGACAGAATATTACAATGAGATGAAAGCATTGTGGCAAGAGCTGAACTTGTATTATGAAGAAGATTGGGAGTGTGCAAATGATAGTGTAAGATACATGAAGATGATGGAAAATGACCGAGTATACATTTTTTTGGCAAGGCTGAACAAGAACCTAGATAAGGTTAGAGGCCAAATTCTTGGCAGGAAACTACTGCCAACTCTTTGTGAAGTGTTTGCTGAAATAAAAAGAGAAGAAGGCCGACGAAAGGTGATGTTGGGAGAGAATAACCAACCTGCTGTTGAAGCTTCTGCTCTCGCCACTAAGACCCAGTACTATAATCAATCTAGACAGACATGGCAAAATAAACGAAGCGAGAAAGTGTGGTGTGATCATTACCACAAGCCATGACACACAAGAGATACATGTTGGGAATTACATGGGAAACCATAGAATTGGAAGCCAAGATCGTCCAACCGTGAATCATGAGCATTTCAAATAGGTGTCAAGAAGCAAGCAAGAGCCTCAGAGACATCTCCTTTCAGTAAGGAACAGTAAGACCAACTGTATAAACTATTTCAATCCACACAAGTCTCAAACAATGTGTCTTCCTCTTGTTCTTTAGCTAAAAAAGGTAACCATCTTCAAGCTGTTGCTTTTAATGTGTCCTTGATTACTAGTTGTCCATGGATCATTGATTTTGGTGCAACAAACCATATGACAGGTTGTTTTAAATTGTTTTCTTCTTATAGCCCATGTGCAGGAAATCAAAAAATTAAAATTGCTGATGGTTCCCCTTCAGCAATTGCTGGAAAAGAATCAATAGCCATTTCAAAATCTCATATTCTTCATAATGTCCTCCATGTTCCAAACCTCACTTGTACTTTGCTATCTATCAGCAAATTAACTCATGATTTAAAATGTTGTACTAAATTCTTCTCAACTCACTGTGAATTTCAAGAATTGGACTCGGGGACGGTAATTGGCAATGCTAAGGAAAGTGGTGGATTCTATTATTTTGAAAATGAAAGTACCATGTGTGAACAACCTCAAACGACTCGTCTTGGGCCAATCTCTATCTCTAGTAACAATGAAGTAATGTTATGGCATCTTAGGTTAAGCCATCCTAACTTTCACTATTTGAAGTCCTAGTTTCCATATTTATTTAAGAATAAAAATCCATCTTTTTTTCAATGTGATATTTGTCAAATTGCTAAGCATCATCGTGCATCATTTCCTATTCAGCCTCATAAGTCCTCTAACACAATTGCTCTTATTCATAGTGATGTGTGGGGTCCTTGCAGAACACCAACAATTTCTGAGAAAAGATGGTTTCTAACATTAATTGATAATCATACAAGGATTTGTTAGGTTTATCTACTTAAAGAAAAACCAGATGTTGAACATGTTTTCAAAAATTTTTATAATATGGTTGAAACACAATTTCAAGAAAAAATTTAAGTGTTTCGAAGTGATAACGGGAAAGAATACTTTAATCAGATTTTTGGAACATATTTTTTGGAAAAGGGGATTATTCATCAAAGCTCTTGTATTGACACTGCACAACAAAATAGAGTAGCAAAAAGAAGAATAAACATCTTTTGGAAGTAGCTAGGTCTCTAATGTTTACAACTAAAGTACCTAAATACTTATGGGGAGAAGCTATTCTTAGTGCTAATTGATTAACAGAATGCCATCAAGAGTATTGAACTTTCAAACACCCTTAAATATGTTTAAAAAATGTTTTCCAATGTCACATTTAGTATTTGATTTATCTCTTAAAGTGTTTGGATGTGTTGCTTTCATGCATGTACATGACCATAACGGCAGTAAATTGAACCCACGAGCTACAAAATGTGTTTTTCTTGGGTACTCTTCAACATAGAAAAGGTATCACTATTTTCATCCTCAAACAAAAAATTTTTTTTATAACTATGGACGTCACTTTTTTTGAATCTCAATTTTTTTGACACTCCTCTTCAAGGGGAGAATAACTATAGTTGTGAAGACTCGTTGTTTGAACTTGAAGGTAAAAACAAAGATTTTGTACTACAATCAAATACTTTAATGAGTTTGGATTTTGGAGTTTCAAATTTGGAAGTGGAGCACCCTACTTCATTACCTATAAGTGAAATAAAACTAGAACAGAGAATAACTCAAGAAATAAAGAAAAAGGTTCTAAGCTTATTGTCTACTCAAGGAAAAATCAGATTCAAAAAAATGATGACATCACAACCTTACAAAGCCAAAAATCTTATACAAGGCCTGAAGAAATCTCTAGAATAAAATTATTTTATTCTTCTATATTTTGCTTATTACAATACTAGAATTGCATGGAAATATACACACTAAAGGCTAAATATTCTCAGCCTTAAAACCCAAGATTTTCATGCGTTAAAATAACTAATCAAAGGAGAAATTTACTCTTTACACATAATAGAAAAATATCTAATGAATTTGGTGTAATTACCCAAATCACTCCTTATTCTAAAAGTAAGACTTAACTAAAATAGATAAAATCAACTAATCAAGTAATAATGAAGATTAGATTTTCACACTCCCCCTCAAGCTAGGTGATAGATGTCACTCATGCCCAGCTTGGACTTCAAACTCTCGAAGTTGTTTCGAGAGAGAGCTTTAGTGAGTATGTTTACAGTTTGGAGGCATGTGGGAGTATAAACTAAACTAACAATTCCTTCCTCTATCTTCTCTTTGACGAAGTGACGATCAATCTCTACATGTTTAGTCCCACCATGATGAACATGATTCTTTGTTATATGACAGTTTTGTTGTTGCAAAATATCCTCATGGATTCTTCTGTAGAGACCTTTAACTCTCCTAGCAACCTTTTTAGCCAAATTCCCTCGCATATGCCATGAGACAGCTCTAAACTCAACTTCCGCGATACTTTTAGCCACCACATATTGCTTCTTGCTTCGCCAAGTAACCAAATTTTCTCACACATAGGTACAATAACCAGTAATCGATCTCTGGTCAATAATAAATCTAACTTAATCAGCATCAGTGTAAATTTCAATATTTCAGAGTGATGTCTTCTTAAAAAGTAGCCATTTGTCAAGACTCTTTTTTAGGTACTGTAAAATTCGATACACAACCTTCAAGTGTTCCTCGGTTGGGTTGTTCATGAATCTACTTACCACGCTAACCGAAAAACCGATATCTGGTCTTGTATGAGAGAGGTAGATAAGTTTCCCAACAAGTTTTTGATATCTGCCTTTACCTATTGGTGGACTTTCTTCTTCCATTCCTACCTTATTCATTGTGTCCATAGGGGTGTCAACAGGTTTGCATCCTAGCATTCCAATTTCCTTTAGTAAATCTAGGACATACTTGTGCTATGAAATAAAGATGTTATTCCTTGAGCAAGCTACCTCCATGCCAAGAAAATATTTGAGGTGTCCCTAATCTTTGATTTCAAATTCTTTGGCTAGGAGGTTCTTTAGGTTGCTAATTTCTTTCACATAATCTCCAGTAAGAATAATGTCATCCACATAGACAATAAGAATGGTTATTTTCCCTTCAGCAGAATATTTGACAAATATAGTGTGATCAATCTAGCATTGTGAAAAACCATACTTCTTTACCACTTTTATTAGTCTATCAAACCATGCACATTGAAATTGTTTGAGACCATATAAAGATTTTTAAAGTTTACATACTTTGCCATAATTGTCCTGGTTTTTGAATCCTTAAGGGATTTCCATGTAAACTTCTTCTTCTAGGTCGCCATTAAGACATGCATTTTTGACATCTAGTTAGTGGAGTGGCCAATCTAAATTTGCTACCAATGATAATAACAATCAGATTGAATTAAGTTTAGCAACCGGAGCAGATGTCTCCTCATAGTCAACACCATAAGCTTGAGTATCCTTTTGCAATAAGGCGAGCTTTGAATCTATTAATACTTCCATCTGCATTGTGCTTGACAGTAAAAATCCATTTGCACCTAATTGGAGTTTTCCTTTAGGTAATTCTGAAATCTCTCATGTTTTGTTCTGTTCTGGGGTCCTAATTTTTTCCAAAACAGCCATCTTTCATTTTGGTTGCATGAATGCTTCATGAATATTATTGGAAACCTGCATATTGTTTAGTGTGGTAACAAAAGCCTGATAACTAGGTGATAAACCTTCATAAGAAATCATATTACAGATTGAGTGTTGAGTACATGTCTCACACTTTTCCTTAGAGCAATTGATTGATCAAGATCATCAAAAGATTCAACTGAATTAAATTCAGTAAGAGTGTTACTTGTGTTGGTTTCAAGTATCTCTAGCATCAATTCAGATTCTTGGCTTTGCTTTGAAGGTGTCCATTCTCTTAAATCCTTCTGAGTTTAATGTTAGACAATAAATTCTTTGTTTGTTTTCCCTTGTGTGGATTTCAGGCTTTGAGGATCTGATTGGATGTTTTGGACTTGAAAAGGAGTTAGAGAAGTGTTTGGTGGTTTGGCAAGCTGATACTTCCACGTGATTGGATTCTTCCCCTGAATGGTAGTTTTGGAAAAGTAAGGTTGATTTTCAAAAAAGGTAACATTCATGGAATGGTAAAATTTCTTTGTTATTGGTGAGTAACACTTGTATCAGTTTTTATTCGGGGAGTATCCAAGAAATATGCATTTGATGGATTTGGAATTTAATTTACTTTGGTTTTGTTGGCTGGTAACAAATGCAATGCATCGAAACACTTTAATAGGAATAAACAAGATGATTCAAAGGTGAGGATAGGAACCGAGAAGGGATTGGCAAGAGCTTTGAAATTTCAAGACTCAAGAAGGTATTCTATTTATAAGATATGTAGCTATAAGAACAGCTTCACCCTAAAAATGCTTATGTACATGGGCAACCATCATAAGGGATCTTGCAACTTCCAAAAAATATCCATTCTTTCTTTCAGCAACGCCATTTTACTGAGGAGTATCAACATATAAGCTTTAATGAATTATACCATGCTTCATTAGATATGATCCAATCATTGAATTGTAGTATTCTCTCCCATTGTCAATTCTCAACACTTGGATTTTGGTTTTGAATTGAGTTTGGATCATATTGTTGAAGTTTTGGAATAGTTGGTCCACTTTTAAATTTTCCTTCATATAGAATACCTAACCCTGGTGTGATCATCAATAAATGTGACAAACTATCTAGAACTAGTAATGTTATTTACTCTAGAGGAACCCCAAATGTCATTGTGTATCATTGAAAAAGGATAGGATAATTTGTAAAGCTGATTAAGATATATGGTACAAGTATGTTTGGATAGTTGACAGACTTCACACTGAAAGTTGTTAGGATTTTTATTGAATAATGAGGGAAACAACCTTTAGAGGTACAAAAAGTTTGGATGACCTAACCAATAGTGCCACAACATGATAGTACTATCTTTATTATTACTGGAGGATGAAGTCATACAAGAGGTCTTCTGATATTGTCTTTCAAAATCATTAGCTCTTAGGATATAGAGTCCTGCACACATCTTAGCATTACCAATCATCTTCCACAAGTCCAAATCCTAAAATTCACACATATTTGAAAGAAATTTAATAACACACTTATGGTCTTTCGCAAGTTTGCTTATAGACAGTAGATTGCAACTTAGATTTGGGACAAATAGAACAGAATCAAGTGTTATCTCTTTAGAAATAATAATAGAACCCGTACTGATCACTTTTGAAAGTGACCCATTAGCAATTTGAACTGTGAAGTTTTCATCACATGGGTTGTATTTACTGAATACAAATGCATCCCCAGTCATACAGTCAAAAACTTTTGAATTTACAATCCATGAATTTGATTTCTCTAGTTTTACACTCAAGGCACTTAGGAAATTACCTTTTTGTACTAAAGAACCTATTCCAATAATGCTAACTCTAGGGTAAAGGTAACCTCTGATGTCAGGCTCTCCCTTACGTTAGCCATGTTGGACTCCGAGAGAAAATTTTCAAAGGTTCAAATCGTGCTCTGATACCATGAAAAAATCTCTAGAATAAAACTATTTTATTCTTCTATATTTTTCTTATTACAATACTAGAATTGCATAGAAATATATAGGCTAAAAACTTAATATTCTTAGCCTTAAAACCCAAGATTTTCATGCATTAAAACAGTTAATTAAAGGAGAAATTTACTCTCTACACATAATAGGTAAATATTTAATGCATTTGGTGTAATTACCCAAATCACTCCTTATTCTAAAAATAAGGAACTTAACTAAAATAAATAAAGTGAACTAATAAAGTAATAATGAAAATTAGATTTCCACAAGGCCAGATCCAAAAAACATAGTTTTTCCAAGTCTAGGTACCTCTTATGAATCTGATCCTTCAAAAATTGACATTCTTAATTCTACAGATATTCCAATTGCTCTTAGGACAAGTGTTAGAACATGTACTAAACATCCAATTTCCAAGTATGTGTCATATAAAAATCTATCACCCTCCTTCGGTGCTTTTACCTCACAGTTGTCTAATGTGGATGTTCTTAAGAATATATAGGAGGCTCTAATTGTTCGGAATGGAGGGAGGCTATCCTTGAAAAGATGAAAGCTCTGGAAAAGAATGACACATGGGAAAAGGTTAGCTTGTCAGAAGGGAAAATGCCTGTGGGATGTAACTGGGTGTTCACTATGAAATTCAAATCAGACGGGACTTTGAAGCATTACAAGGCAATGATGGTAGCTAAAGGTTTTACACAAACATATGCGATAGACTACCAAGAAACATTTGCTCCAATCGCAAAATTAAATACAATGCGTGTGCTTTCGTTCGTGGCTATAAACTTGGAAAGGTCATTACATCAATTAGATGTTAAGAATGCGTTTCTCAATGGTAACTTAGAAGACGAGGTCTTCATGATGCTCCACCAAGATTTGAAGACAGTTTTGGGTCTAAAGTATGCAAGTTAAAGAAGTCCTTATATGGTTTAATATAGTCTCCAAAGGCATGGTTCGAGCGATTTACAAGGTCAATCAAGAATCAAGGCTATTGTCAAGGACAAACAGATCATACTATATTCATGAAGCATACTAATGATGGGAAGATTGCAATTTTGATTATCTATGTCGATGACATAATCCTTACAGGAAGTGATGATACTGAGATAGCTAGATTGAAGAGATGCCTAGTAGCAGAATTTGAAATCAAAGATTTGGGGCCACTATGGTATTTTCTGGGAAAGAAAGTTGCTAGATAAAAAAGAGAATTGTTGTATCACAAAGGAAGTACATCTTAGACTTGCTAAAGGAGACTAGAATGAATGGTTGAAGGCCAAGTGATACACCAATTGACCTAAACCAAAAGCTTGGAAGAAAGACCCAAGGAGTGCCAATTGAAAAAGAAAGGTACCAACGCCTTATAGGAAAACTAATCTATCTTTCCCACACAAGGCCGGACATTGCATTTGCAGTTAGTGTCGTAAGCCAGTTTATGCACTCACCATATGAAGAACATCTTGAGGCAGTATATGGGATTTTGAGATATCTTAAGAATACAGCAGGGAAAGGATTATTGTTCAAGAAAAGCCATTTGAGAAGTGTGGAAGTTTTCACAGATGCAGATTGGGCAGGCTCAATCACTGACAGAAGATCAACTTCTGGTTATTGTGCATTTCTTTGGGGTAATCTTGTCACTTAGAGGAGCAAAAAGCATAATGTTGTTGCATGAAGTAATGCAGAGGCAGAATTTCGAGCTATGGGTAATGGAGTATGTGAGATGATGCGGTTGAAGAGAGTTCTTGAAGAATTGAAGCTAGAATCAGAACCTCCTATGAAATTGTTTCGTGATGATAAAGCAGCAATCAGCATAGCTAATAATCTAGTTCAGCATGATTGTCCGAAACATGTTGAGATTGATAGGCATTTCATTAAGAAGAAGTTAGAAAGTGGAGTAATTTGTATGCCATTTGTCACCTCAGAGCAACAAACAGCAGACATTCTAACCAAGAGTTTGTCTAGACCTCATTTTGAAGCACTAGTCAACAACTTGGGCATGATTAACATCTATGCACCAACTTGAGGGAGAGTGTAGAAATATCAAGATCTTGTTATAAAATCTAAATTGTTAAATATTAACAGATTTGGATTTTTAAGTGATTAGGTTGTTAGGTAGATATGAAGTTTAAATTTTAATCTATTTAAATCCTTGTAATTCTCATGTTAATCAATAAGAAGTTATCTTCTCTTTCTCCTCTGTTCTGTTCTATTCTGTTTACATATACAAAACCAGCAGACTTATGTAAATATCAGGAGGTTTTCAACAAAAGAAATCTTGAAAGTTACCTGAACTGCAAGCAATCCTAGAAAACAGGGTTTGTCAAAAAGGTGAGCCAACAGCAAATGCTTTGGATCTCCCTGCACAAAGTAACATGAAAAACTCATCAAATAAAATTCATAACTTAATCTAAGAACTCTGCAACTACAATGAGAGAGACAGCAGTAAGAATGCTGCCAGCCTTACAAGTCCAAATGCTAGATAACAAATTTTACAGCTTAGAAAAATCAACACTCGGCCTTTTTTTCTCATTGTGAATAAATTTTGATGGCATTAGTAGATTCTGTAAGCATTAGACACTATATAAGTTTGAACCAAGTTCCCAATCTTTACAACTGGTTGGACTGAATCACACATCTGTATATTAGGCAAATTTGATGCATAATGGTGCTACTTCTTTCAAAGTTATATATTTTCTTCGTAATTGATTATTGGATCTTATGCTTGGATTAGTTTGATAGACACAAAAACAGCTGACCAAGATACTGGTTACGTCATGCCATGAACATTCAAAGGCTTGCTTTTCATCAAGCATTGCAAGTCTGATAACCTTTCCAATATTATTTGCAACTGCTGCAGGAAGAAACTAGTACATTCTTTTGTGTGACTGTCAAACAGAATGCCTGAAAATGTGCAAGTGAACATAACTAGAAAGCATGAAATTGATATGCACAAGTAAACTCAAATCTCCTGAATAGTGTACTCAATGAAAGTTCCAAATGTCTTACATATCTGGCTATGCCAGAAAGCACTAAAATCAACCGAGCCGATGGATAATTTAAATTGTGTTGATGAAGTAATGAATTCAAGTAGAAGCTAAAGGAATTAAATGAAAAAATTTACTCACCGTTATGGTAAACAACCTGTAGAGGACATCATTCATACCACCGGTTTCTTCATTAAGTGACAGCCAATGTCTCTCCACACTGTGCTTTGTTATAACATTCTGAACACGATTATAAAAGTATTCAACCATCCATATTGTCATATCTAAAGCTTGAGCATTAGTCGCAAATGTATATTGATCCAAGAGACCTGCCAAGATCTGTGAAATAGACCAAGTTAGAAGTTATTTTACATCTCCTTAAAACCAAACCAAAGTAACTGAATCAACCTTGTGAATGGTGTAGTATGGAGCCCAGACAGGCTTTATTGCTTCAAAGCGATCAAAAAATTCAGATGGAAATGCAGAAAGATATCCTGTGTCCATTTTCTTCTGACAGGCTGATAGGGCTGACACAACTGCCGACATCTTTCCTTTGAGAGTGTCATTGTGAGTGCTAGCCCACATCTGAGCTGTTGCACTCATGTAATGCCCTTCAAGATTCAAAAGGAAATTTAACCTTTATAAATGTACAATCAATGTGAACTAAATTTTCAAAAACTACAATAAAAGTTGAGCTGTTCACTTGCTTCAAAACTTCATTAATACGTATGTATAAAATGAAAGCAAGGTAGCAGGAAAATCAATACTTTTTTCCAAATAACAAAGCAGGGAACTTGAATAGAATCTATCCTCAACAGCTACAAAATGGAAGAAAACTAACTTCAGACAGAACTAAAATGTAAAATATTACAAAGTGAAGTCCTCTCATAATGCCATAGCAAATACAGTCCGAAAAGTCTTTACTTGACCAACTAAGCAAGGCTTCATATACCAAACCTATTATTTTTATGCCAACTTAAGATTTAATCTCTAAAGGACTTATAAATGATTACATAACAACCAAAATTAGCTTTTAAGGTCCCAACTTGTTGGTGGTGAAAGGAGGTTTGTACTTACATGATTTAGTGAGGAGGCAAACTGGTGAAAGATATGAAGAGAGTACATATCAGATTATTAAATAAAATCTGAAACTAACACATCAAACTTTATTACCATGAATTTTTTTGGCTGCAACAAATAGTGAAAGTTATGAATAGAGTAGAAAGTTTTTTATTGAGCAAGCTCAAAGGCTAGAAAAAGGGCGTAAGTCATGTTTCTGTATTAGATCGGAGTTAATTCTTTTCAGCAAAGATTGAGGTATTCTTTTAAACAAGAGAAAAGAAAAGGAAAACACAAGAGAAATTTTCTAACCAGCCAAAACCTTACCTCCAAAAAGGAGGTCCCAAATTCAAATCCCCCATCCCCCAAGTTTACTATCAAAATCATAACTGCAAAAGTTACTGGATGAAACAAGAAAAAGAGTAAACTTAAAGAACAAAAGGAAGAAGGGTATGCTTAGTGTGCCATTCATTCATTATACTTTTTAATTATTATAAAGGAGCCCCTCAAAAGATGATTGAATTAATCCTTCAGCATCAGAATAACATTAATCTAATAATAATTTGCATTGACAAACAGGAAGGCAGAATAATTAAAAATTTTTACAGCAAAGAAATCGAACTAAAGCCATGATTACCGACAAAATGACCCCGTAGTTCAATATCAGGGCCTTCCCACCCTCCATATGGCTTCCCCGGCGTTGGCAAACCTGCAGTTTTCCTAAAACTCCAAACCAAATTATCTACATCAAGCATCAATAAATACTCCAAGTTCGTCTGCTGCGCTCGCCCTTGAATGGAATTCGAATCCAACCTAACATCATGCAGTGAAACCTCCCTCAAAAAATCTCCTGCCAACTTGAAACTATCGGGATTCTTCATTTTCTTATACATCATTGACCAACTCAATTCATCTTCTTCACTTAACATTTTCCTTGGTAACAAATTAGACCAAGCGGAGTCATCAGTTGGGATCAAGTGGTAATGAGCAAACATCTCTTGTTTCCAGGTTTCATTTTGTGATTTCAACAGTTCATAGCGAACACTATGCGAAGAAAGCTGAGTCGGAATGTTCGTACACTCCTTACTTACAACACTCCCATACAGTAAGAAAATAGCAAACACTTGAAACAGAACAAAACCCTTCATTTTTCTTACAGTTGAAAGTTCGAAAAAAAAAGAAAAAAAATACAAATCTTTGTGTAGAATTCAAGGAAAGATGATAGCAAAACTCAGACAGAAATCAAAGACATTCTCAAAATTTATGGAAAACCAATTATCATTATCCAAACGCAAGAAAGGACAAACTTATTAAATGGGATATTCCCCACAAAGCAATATTCATTAAAAAAACATGAGAATAAAAAAAGATTCTAACTTTGTTAACAAAGAACCAGAAAGCTAAAAAGAATTCAGACAGGAGCTAGTGTCCAAAAAGGCAACAAAGACACGAACTTCAAGCAAAAAGGATTGAAGAAAAGAACTATACTAGCAATAGTTTAAAGCATAGAGCAACATGTGACTCCCCATTCCCTTTATTTATACACAAAACCAAACAGAGCAACAGTCCAAGCATTTGAAACAACGCTCAAAAACCCATCTCGTGAAAGGTAAGAGACCATTTTTCCAAGCAAAGTAAATTAAAAAAAAAAGGTTGATATATGCTTGAAAAACAAAAATGTTTACTAGGGGAAGAGACAGAGAAGAATCACGGATTCTAAGTCATTTTCCAAGGGGTTTGGTTTGGAATTGGATGTGTTGATGAGACAGAGAGTGCTTATATTTACAGTGAAAGAGAAATTCAAAAGCAAAGTGAAGACGAATTGTTATCTAAAATGGAGTCTTCCATTTATTTCAACTTCCTTAGCTTAAAAGTGGTGCCAATATCAATGGATTTTTTCTGTTTTCAGTTATTCATTCCTGCCAGGATTTGTTTATTTTATCTTTTTTTTTTGTACTTTTTACATTTTCTCACAAGTGTTTGGAAATTATTTGTTTTACATCTTTAATTTTTTTTTTTAATGATGTTACAAGGATTTTTGAACATATGAAATTAAAAGTTAAGTTTTTTATTTTTTTTATGAGACAATCAGCATTTTAAGGTTCGAGTTTGTTGCATGTGAGGCGCGGAAGAGCTATTTTTATAATTATTATAATATAATTAATTAATTAATTAAATAGAATATAAAATTTTATAGGGTAAATAAAAATTTTGAGAAACACATATTTTTAAATGATGGACTTACATGTAACTTTTTTGTTATGATTGATTAATTGTAAAATTGTAATAAAAAAGTTATAAATAATATATTGTTATGTATGTTTATATATTTTATATATTGTCAATCAAATAAATCATATAACATCATCTCATTAATAAAAATTTTTTAAAAAATAAATTTTATGTATTTATTTTACATGTTTATAAAAATTTATATTGACTAATATTATATGATAAACTGACAATTTATAAAATTTTATATATGAATCATGCATTAAGTATATATTTTTAGAGGCATTTGATTCACGAAAAGAAAATTTTTATTATATTTTTAACAAATACTAAATTTTTAAGATAAAAATGTAGTTTATTATGAAATATACTATGAAAATAATTTTTTAAAAATCTATAATTTCAAATATATTATGAAAATAATCATTTCAAAAGTCTACAATTTGAAATTATTATGAAAATAATTATTTTCCAAATTTTATAATTTTCACATAGACTACTTTTTTAGATAAAAAAATAGTCTATCGTGAAAATATATTAAGAATTTTTTTTTTCAAAATTGTACTGTTCAATAGGACTAGAGAAAAATCCGAAATCATATTGTTCATTTCAATTCAGATTGATTTTTCTATATTTGGTTCAATTTAAGTTCAAATATTAAATATTTTTATTAGGTAAAGATCGTAAAGTGAAAAAATAAAAAATATCCAAACTAAACTAAATTATATATTTTATTAATTTTATATATTTTAAATTTTTATAAATAAAATAATTATTTTATATCTAAATATATTTAAATATATAAAAATAATATAAAAATAAGTTAAAAAAATTGACGAACTGAATCGAACAAATAAAATTTGATTCAAATTGAATAGGTTTAAAGGTAAAATCAATTCGAATTCAAATTGAATTTTAAAAATTTATAATAATATGTATTATCTAAAAAAATTAAATTAAATTTGAGCAAATAAACGATTATTGCCTCTAACAAAGACTATATTTTTAAGATGTAAAACATAATTTATTTTCAAATATATTATGAGATAATTTTTTTTCTTCAAAATCCTACAATTTCATCAGATGTTATGTTTCTAATGTGAAAAACACAATCTATTATAAAAATAATTATTTTTTTAAATTCTATACTTTTAACATAGATTAAGTTTTTGTAATTTATTATGAAAATATATTGTGAAAATAAATATGATATATTTTTCATAATTTACGTGTTAAATAAATAAATAATTTACATAAGTCAATCCACGTATTTTCTTTGTATAGAAACAATTAATGTTACAATAGTAATTACGCTCTATACAACTTAACAAAATATACTTACAAATATTTTTATAATATTTATTTACAAAGTATTATTTGATATATAAGAATAATTTTAGTAATTTGTAACTATTTATAATTTCAAAAAATTAAATAAATCATTTACATGTTAAATAAGTAAATAAATAAACAAATAAATAATTTAACTTGTTAAATAAATGAATAAATTATTTAAATCAAGTAAAAACATTTATTTAAATATAATAATCTATAACATATTATTCACCTGACATCACCTAATAATATAACTAAGAACAATATAATAAAAGATATTATTAAATTATTTTATATTCTCATAATCAAATATAACAATCTCAAACATATGAATCTGACATTTTAAAAAATCTATCAAGTGAAATAATTTAGGGGAGAATCATTTTCTCTTCCTAAAATATTAGATTTTGCAAAACCAAACACCTCTTTCAAATCATATAATTTTTTTGCTAAGTAATGAATATTGGGCTTTAGTATGCTAACATACCATTATCTTTAAACCAGCATAAATGATGACAATAACATCCATATTTATAAGAAAAAAAATGAAAACTTTTAATATGATGACATCACTTTTAGTTAGAGGTATCTATGAATTGGGTCAAGTTCGATAAACACCTTTAAAAATTCAAATTTGATAGATTTTTATCCCTTTAATTGGATAGAAATAAATTTTTTTATTTGAAAATTGAGGATTGAGGTTGGACAAGGTAAAAGTATAATTAAACCGAGTTTGTTCAAAATATTATCATGCTCAAGCTTGACTTAACTCAAAAATTTAAGACTCAAAACTCGATTTGCGTTCGATCAAGTTTTTTTTTTATGCTCGAGCTTAACTCACATTTTAAGTAGGCCACTCGACCTTAGCTCAATAGGCTCGATAAAATTGTAAATGTTGATAAATACTATATTTTCATCATTTACTTGTATATACCAAATAAATATAATAAAAAATAAAAACCTAAGTAAACTAGCAAACCTTTTGAGCCAAGTATAAACTACTTGAACTCGATTCATTACTTGAGTAACTTGAACTTAACTTGATAATAAACGAGTCAAGCTCAAATTTTACTAATTTGAGCTTGAGTAGCTCATATGTAGCTTGACCCTTATACATCTTTAGAAAAGATGGATCTTAAATTAGAAAAGTCAAGATCAAATTGGAGCAAGTTTTGGTTGTCCTATCATACCTTGCCCTATGGTATATAAAAATATTATATTTTATTATTTATTTAATATTATATAATAATATATTATTATATTAATAAATATATTATTTAATATTAACTTAAAAGTATTAATTTAATAAATAAAATATATTTAAAATGTCATTAATATTAAAAATATAATTATTTCATTAAATTTATATTAAAATGATTATAAAAAAAATTTTCTAATAGGATCAATTTGGGTAAAGCACATTTTTTTCAAGTTGGGATTGGGTATCAAAATTAAGAATAGGGGTTGATGTGAAGTAGATTCCATTAAAGATATTATATTGTTAGTCATTGTTACTTTTTGTATATATACAAATGCACAGATCAAGTAATAAAATGAAATTATTTCAATATCATCTCTTAAGTTATTATAAATTATAATTATTGGGTAGTTTTTAAATACCAAAGTTAAAATCATAAATCTAAATAAATGGAACTTCAAGGTTGGTTGCAAAACTAAGAAAACAGAAGATTGAAAGTCAATATAGGTTTAGATTTTAACTTCACAACTGTCACTTAAGAAATAAAAGAGTGTAACGAAACTAGATCTAAAAACTTGACAATAAAAAAATTTTGTGATTGTCGATTACTTGTAGTAGAAAATAGTAGACTTGAAATAGTGATTACATAAAAAAAAATTTATAAAGCAATATATTAGAAGAAAAGAATATGAATGTCAAAAACTTGGAAGTAGAAAATAAAACTTAAAACCAAAAATAAGAAGAAAAAAAGATCTTGAAAAATAAATACTTCTTGAATTAAAGAAAAAAATTTAAAGAAACAAACTTTTATTATTAGCAAATTTATCACCTAAGCCAATAACTAAAAGTTAATAACTAAAAGTAAATAAAAATTAAAGAAAACTACAAAAAGAAAAGAAATAAGAAGTGATGGATTAGAGGTGTATCAAGGGATAAAGAAACAAGTGAGAATGACCTTTCCATTTATAGAGGGAGTTTTAGCCATAGGGGATAGGATTACAAGAGTTTAATTTTTATTCAAATACTAAAGATAAGGGCTATCCTAATATTCCAAAGAAGCTTGGTAGAATGGGATTTTTGGTTCTTGAAGAGGTATAGCCGAATGGTGTCTTAGGAAGCAATCTTGCTCGCATGATCATCTTTGTGCAATCTTGATTCAAGACTCCTTTCTTGGTTTGGCTAAGATGGATTCAAAATAAGATAATTTGCTTCTTTATCTAACTATTCAAATTTAAAAAGATAAGTAATTTTTCAAGTAAAATTCTTTAAGGGTAAACAAAAAAGTCATGGTAGAGTTCAAACTCTTTTGGCTAAATGGTTAGAGTCCTTCTAGGCATGAAATTCTTGAAATGATGCATCAACTCTTCTTGGATTAAGAGTGGCCGATTATGATAAGGATTAGAAAGTCCTTGATAGATGCGAATTCTTTTTCTTGAGCATATGACAAGTCTTAGTACAACTAGAAGTCCTGGACTTTACTTTGGCCGAATACATGTAAGTGTTTTTGGACAAATAGGATTAGATTATTTTTTGGTCTTGCATGGCCGAATGCTTTTTTAGATACATGGATTACATGTTTCCTCATTCAAAGGCTTTAAAACCTTACAATGCAAGAAAATAGCATTAAAGCACCAAAATTTGAACAAAATTTGAAAATTAACATCAATTTTTACATGTAAAAATATTATTTTTTAAAATGTTATCAATCAGGTTAGATTTCGAGGCAAAAAAAAAATTGTCTTGTCCAATCTTATCCCATTCTCATCCTTATTTATGAGTTATTCTATTTATTTTTAATTAAATTCAAATAATTTAAAAATAAAAATAAAATAATTAAATTCTTATACAACTCCCTTATTTAGTATTATAAATATAATGTTCCTCTAAACTATTTACACATAATTTGAAAAAAAAAATGAAAAATAAAGTATCTAGAGCGATTTACCTTGAATAATAAATTTTTTATTAGACTATTACATGTCCACTTAAATCAATGTGGTGCATAAAATATAATTCATTTATCTAAATAAATTCGAGTAGTTGTCGGATTGGTATTTGTACAACTAAAGGACCAAATAAGACCCCCGACTGGAAATTAAGGGTTTTTTTTTTTTTTTTTTGCAACATACATTTGCATTGGAAAATTTCTGAAGCAAGACAAGGGCAAAAATTTTTTTCTTGAGATTAAAACAATTTGTTTTCCTTAATTTGTGATTATAAAATAGACAATATTTTCTTGGAAGGAAACAAACAGACAGATAATTGAGGGCTAGGGTAGGAATATATAGGGTATGAACAATCAGTCGGTTTGGTGATTTAAAAACATATGATGTGTTTTTGAGTGTGTGGATGTATTATTATTTAATAATAAAATAATTCAACCATATTTATATTTATGGGACCAACACTTCCAACAAAAATGCATTGGCTCCCCACCCTCATCACCCACCGCCGGGCAAGTTGCTGTGATCCCCCAAACAACTTCTCCTGGCTCTTTGATGGTTAATATTTTCATTTCTTTTATATTTTTTTCTTCAATCAAATAAGGCTTTAAACAAATCCATTTCCTTGGTAAGCTTTTTTTTTCTTTTCTTTATAGCAAAATTATTTTTATATATAGGAGAGATATCAATTTACTATAAAAATTTTAATTTTACATTTTTTTAATTATTAATTTTAATATATTTAAAGGATGTGAGGAACAATTAAAAAATAATTTAATTTAATATTTTGAATTTGTTAAAATTAATAATTAAAAAATATGTAAAAAAATATGAATTTTTTTATATAATTTGATCCTTCCTCTTACCTTTATATATATATATATATATATATATATATATATATATATATCAAAGTTAACAAGTTTCTTCATTAAAAATCAAAGCCCCTAACTCTAATAACTAAATCTAAACAACATTAATTTCTAACAAATGTCAAAACGTTTTTTTTAAGGCATCCCTCTCCGAATGAGCACGCAATTTAAAAATCATTAAATCAATTGTACAACATTAAGGTAAGATTCTTTAGATCAAATTGATATAATTTTTTATTAAAAACAATCAAATAAAAATTATATTTGTAATTGAAATAGATAGATTAAAAAATATTGTTACCTAATGAAATTTTAAATAATTTAAAAATGTTTTGACATTTTATTTAAATAGATATTTTTATTAAAATTTTTTATTTTTCGTTAGAATAAATTTCTATAAAATTTTGTAGACAGATGCTATCGTTAATGAATTTTTGAATTCATCTAATGACTGTCAGTTAACACATGAAATTTATTATCACCGTTTTAAAAAAAATACGAAAATAATACTTTTTCTTCCTCCACTCTTTTCATTTTATTTTACTTTATTTTTTTGTCTTTTGCTAAAGAGGAGCATGGTTAATCTTTTTGAGAAATGGGAAGAACTTATATTGAACGTCAACATATGTCCCGGCTGGAGATGCTCATGCGCCCAACCTTCATGATCAAATTTGAGCAAATATGGCATACAATGATACTAATTTTGACTAGTAACATAACTCAAATATTGATTGTATCACTGCTGTGCTTTAATAGTAGTCATTTTCAGAGAGAGATGGCAGTCACAATTAAGGCCCTCGTTTAAGCAGAGATATAATCAAGTTTTTATCATATTCTTTTTCATATGTAATTGACCCATATCCATAATTGCAAAATAATTGTAGCCATGAATTAGAAAGTAATAATTAATCAGAGAAGAAAAAGTTGTTCGGTTTTCTGTTGCATTCACCATCATATAATAAAATAAGAAATTGTGAATGACATTTTTGCCACTTGGGGGCCTATCAATTTGCAGAGCCAGATGGTTTAAAGAATAGTGAGCAAGTGCATCCCCTCGCTACATCATAACACCCAAAAGGAAGTCATCAATGAATATATTTCTTCTCTTCCAAGACAGGCAGATCGGATATATACTGACAAAGAATATATCTCTAATCAAACGAACTCTCCCTTATTTTTAGGACTTGCAGTATCTCGAACTAAATTTAAAATTTTAATTCAATTTATTAGTATAAATATTTTTAAAAACTTATATTTAATATGTCTCAAAATTTAATACTTTTAATCCATTCCTTTGTTTTGGACTATGTATCATTTTAAAAACAGTAGCTTCCACTCAAAAAATTTCATTTTCAAAGGTCCTTCCAAAATTTGTCTCTATGTAATTGGGTGGGGAGATGCTTACCCATAAGAAGACATTAAATACAAAGGAACATACTGTTGAAGAATGATGCGTTTAAATGAAACAAAACGGTTGTAGGTAAGAGAGGAACATTTACATCATCGGAAAAGGATGTGAAGACGAGGAATGGGCATAAAATGAAGCAACTATATTGGAAGAGTGCAAGGGTTAAACTGGTTCTGGTTGGCCAAGTGTACGTAATTTTTTACATTGTAGAAGCAACCGGTTACTTACGTATTTCAAGGCAACTTTTTGGGTTGTTATTACTTCCACCATACTCCATTTATTTCATAAAAATTTACTTTCAAAAAATATTTTTATAAAAATTATGGATTTTTTTTAAAACAGTATAGATTTTTTGTTGATTTGATGACTCGATAAAATTTTTTTTTAATTCTTTGATTGTGTTTTTAAATAATTTGCTATTTCTTCCAAACATAACTATAAAAAAATGATTTATTATTAAATATACAAAATATTTATTATTGAAATATTAAAAATATTAAAAAATTTAATGTAAAAACTTTAAAATAGTAATATTTTAATAATAATATTTAATATCAAAATATTATATTAATATTAGATATTTGAAAAATATTATTTAATATTAATAAATATTGTATATTAATATTTTAACATATTTAAAATAGTATTATTGTTATTAAAATATTATTTTTTGTTATTAAAATATTATTTTCATTAATAT
Organism: Durio zibethinus; assembly: GCF_002303985.1. Next base: position 9,233,503 of record NW_019168159.1, on the reverse strand, counting down.
AAAAATTTTTAAATAGTAGTATGAATTTTTAAAATATTAAATATGTTTATACTATTAAAATAATAATAGTTTTATATTAAAAATATTTACTATTAAATCATAAAACATATTATTTATTTATATTTATTATTAACATAGTAATATATTTAAAAATTTTCATTAAAATATTAAAAAGTACTATATATTATAAATTTATATAAGAAATGATAAAAATACTCACATTGTTAAAATTTATTATTAAAATAATAATGTTATATTAGATATTCATTAGTAAAATAATAAAAAATATTTATAATATTAATAGTTATTATTTCTCATTAAAATGATAATATAATACTATTTATTATTAAAATATCAAAACTATTTATTTTAATAATAGTTAAAATAACTCTTCAAAAAATAATAGTTAAAATATAATTATTTAAAATTAAAATATTAAAAAGACTTTTTATTAATATTTTAATTTTTAAAATATTTTTGGATTCAAATTAAACAAAATATTTTTTATTAATAGTATTTAGGGTTTGATAAAGTTAATTCCAAGTCTAAAAATAATATCCAAAATCCAATTAGAGTCAAAACTAAGCTTATGAGCTTTACAAATTTCCTTATTTATGGGCTAACTCTTTTTTTATGATTAAAACAAATATGTTTAGAAAGAAAAAATATAACTCCCTTTCTCTTTCTATTATGCATATAATAAAACAATTTTGAAACTAACATAAATATACACACACACTTGTAAGTACTTACAACCATTAAAAAGCTAAGAAATAATAGTTGTTTGACTCATTTAGCTTATATCATCAACCTCTGGCAGGAACTTAGAAAAAGCAATAAAACAATAATAACTTTTTAATCATATTACTTCTAAATTTTAAAACCCTAATTAAGCATATAAGAAGACTCATTTCAAGAATTTCAAGATAAGCAATGCGGCTAAAAAATCTAAAATGCATGCTTAATAAACTCAAAATCTAAGCAACTTGGCCATAAAAGTTTCTTCATTAGTTAAGCTATAACAAATGTCAAAATTATTGGTAAAGAATGTCCATGAATCTTCTATCATTTCTTTTCTCATATATTATACATATATACATATTTTGAAACTTAGCATGGCATACAAAGACTTAAAATAAAGTGATAGCAAAGTTGTAAAAATATAAAGTCTCAAATCAAGTCATATATAACCATTTACTTTTACAGATGATGCTTTTTATCTAAAAAAGACATTTTAAACCTAAAATCCACATCACTTAAAATATAAATTTGAACTTACGGTAAGAGCACTTATAAAGAAAACATGCGATTAAGAATTTAAATTAAAAAGTATTCTCTAGCCGTAGTTACTATGATTTATTCTTAAGAAAAAAATACATCAAATTTCATATAAGAAAAAGTAAAAAATACAAAAAGATGTGAAATCTAACCTTAAAAAAATTCATTAAACTCAACTCAATCAACAAAACTTATTTTCCTATGGTAGCGACTAGAAACACAAAATAATAGTGACTTATTTGAAATTCCTTCAATCAAATAAATTGGGATAGAACCATTCAAACAAAAATGAGGTTGGAACAAAGGGGTGAGGGAAGAAGTATAAAGAGTAATAGAGTAAAATCAAAAGACAAATGACCTTAGTCCAACAATTAGAAAAACAAAAATCTTTTTTACATTTTGTTGTAAGCTAGTTTACATGGAATTTTAAAATGTTTAGTATTATTACTTTAAACTCATTAAGTTATTCAATATCTAATTGCATTTCTAATTTGTTGTCACTATTCATCTATTTTAAATTCACTTTTAAGGAAGTCTGTTACAATGGTTGAAATATAGTAAGAAAGTAAGGAATTGGAAAGCCTTGAAGAACAAATGAATATATTTTCAACCACAAAACATCATGTAAAAAATATGTATATATTGAAATCATGTATTTATGAAGATGAATAGAAGTACTTGAATCAGAGTTGTAAAAACTACGAAACCCACATATAAATAAATGATCTAAACTTAGAAAACCCTTAAAGAGATAAAAACAAAATTAGAAATTCAAGATTTCAAACAAATAATTGAAAGTTCAGAGAGGAGGAAAAAAGGGATAGACCTTGAGATTGATAAGAGTGGCTACGTAAGTAAAGCGAAGAGAATGGAAAAGAGCTTGCCCTCGCTTGATGCTGTTTTCCCCATTTTTTACCTAAATTCAATTGCTTTTTCTTCTATTTCCAATGATAAAGGTTTCCTCACTATTGAAACTCTATGAAATAATGAAATATCCTATAGTCAATATATTTTTTATGGATCTAAAAAATGAAAATTTTAGGAGTAAAAGAGAAAAATTAAGAAAGAAAATTAAAAATAAATTATATAAAGCATCAAAGGTATTATAATAGATTTTAAATTATTAAAATTTATAAAATTGAAGAATCAACAAATCATAGAAGAAAAGGAAGACAAGAAATGACAAGAAAGAAAAAAAAAATGAAGTGAAATATATTACGAGAGGTGGTAGAGTTGGAATTAACTTTTAGAACTATTTAAATAATATTGTTACAATTTAGATAAAATCAAACTAACTTTTCTCTCTTTCTCTTGCTTGCTTTCCACTTTTAAATAGACATCCAACATTTTTTTAGTGTCTCATGATCTTTATCTTTAGTGTGTGAAAAAACAAAAGTATCATTAACAAAGTAAAAAATTCCTTTTATATCTTAAAATGGACAGATGTTGCACTAGTAAAGAGCTATAGATAAAATTATATGTAAGTTAGATGATGGATTTATATCCAAAAGACTAAAGGTATGTTTGATTTATAAGATTATGATAAGATAATATTATGAATGAGATTAGATTAAATAATATTATCTTATTTTGTGTTTGATTTATATAAAGATTATGATATGATAATTTAAATTATTGATGTAATTTTTAAGAATATAATTATACATATAAGTTTAATCTCATGGATTAAAAATAATTTTTTACTTAATTGAATCTTTTTATACCAAAAAAATAATTAATTCTCTTTATAATCATATCTCTTTTTTTAAAATACAAAATAAATATGATATAAGATGATAATTATCCTTTGTACCAAAAATAACCTAAAAGAATAACTATGAAAATTTTATTAAAATGCAAAAAAATGAAAGATTTGTATCCAACAAAAAACTAGAAAATGAATGAAATAGTATTAATATATATAATGAGTAAATTTCACCATTGATCACTAAATTTCTATCAAAATTTCATTTAAGTCAATGAACTTTAATTTGCATCGATATAATTATTAATTTTTTAATTATAATAAATCTAATTACTTTAACAAATTTCATTAAAAAAATTAACAGAAAAATGGTGCAAATAACACGTAAATGATTACATCAATGTCATATCAATATCACATCAACTAACATATCCATTTTTTATTTAAATTTCAACTTAGCTATTAGGAGTGATTTTTTATTCTTTGTATTTTGGGTTGTTTTCTGTTATTTTTTGTAATAACTTGTTGATGGCCCAGAGACAACCCATTTCAGGAAATACTTCCTTCGATTCAATTAATGGCTGTTACGCCGACGCAAGTCTCTGTCAACCAATTCAAGTGGTTCGTTTTCAACAAATTAAGTTTTGTATTTTAATTACATATTCATTTTTTGTGCTTCTGTCAATGGTGATGGGCTTCTCGGCTAAAATACACTCTTGCTACATGGTTTCTTTCCGTTATCTAATAATATTTTTATGACAATAATTTATCAAATGAGTTTTAAAGGTTAATGGTTTTCTTTTATTTGAAATAGTATTCTAAAAAAGCTAATATCAAGAGTAATCTATAAATTATAATGAAATATTTAATGTGATAATTAAATTTTAAAAATTTTTAATTTGATATTTTAATTATAAATTTATTAATTAATAAGATAGTTAAAATTTTTTTTTCTATTACTTATCATTATTTGAAATTAATCATTTTAAAAATAAATATATTTTTATTAATATAAAATTTTAATTCAAATATCATATTAAAAATTTTAAAATTTAAATATCATATTAAATATTTTATTATAATATAAAAATCGTTAATGATACCTTTTAAAATTATACTCTTTCTATTTTTGTTATTGTTAAAAAATAGTAATAATTTTTTCTAAGAAAAATTTACGATTAATTTAACTACTTAATGATTAACTTTCTCTCAATTTTGAAATGCATATAGCATTACTCTTTAAAATTTGTGTTCCCCAGACGCTGTTCTTCCTTTACCCTCCCAATATTCTTCACAAATGGACTAGCATTGGGTTCGAGAGATCAAAGAAATTATTGCCCTCAAAGTAACAAGAGATAGACACACAGCTCCACATATCAACCCCCATTACAGATTCAAAGAGATTTAGGCTTATGTGGCAGGATAAGATCATAATCGATAACCAATATATATATGTATATCTATATATATATATATATTGGCACTATAATTTATTTTCACTTTTTTAAGTAAAAGATTTAAAAGCATTATTTTATAAAAGAAGTTTGTTTTTAAATTCCAAGAGAAGCATTAGTTTTGGAAAATGAACCTTAGCTTATCATACACACTACTTTAATTGTTAACAGTTTTCAACATTAGTTAATATAAAAAAAATTAAAGAATAAAATTTAAAGTATTATAATTACTTAAATTGCTACTAATTTTCGAGATTAATTAATGTGTAATAAATTGTTTGTTATTGTATGTTTGCTTTCTTTTCCCTGTTTTAGGTACTTTAAAATCAATTAAAATTTACATGTACCAAATTTTTAATTTTTAACTTTTTAATTTTTATTTCTTATTTTTTAAGTAGTTGAAAATTTTCATCATTTACTTTTATTAAAATAACTTGGTGAGTACTCGTGCAATATTGCGAGTCAAAATTTTTTGTTTTCTCAATTTTATTAATTAGTTTTTCATTATATAATTTATTTAATAAAAAAAATAAAAGGCAAAAGATAAAAAAACAAATGGGAGTTATACGTGCACATCTTCATTGAAAATTTTTTTTTCATAAAAATTTTCTAATAAATAAATAGAAAGAAAAATAAAAAATAAAAAGTAAAAATAAAAAACCCTAATGACCTTTTTATTTTGTAAAATTTAACAAGGTGAAAGGTTAAAAAAAAAAAAAGCATAGATCACATGTGGATACCTCAATCGATTTCATTTTCTTAAAAAATTTATCTAAAAAAAATAAGAAACAAAATACAAAAGAATTTGCAAAAAGCAAAAAAAAAAAAAGAGCTCATAGAAAGTGCTATATGGACATTCTCATTGATATTAAAATATTAATTTTTAAATTAAAATATCAAATAATCACTTTATTAATAGAATACACACATATATCAAATTAAATTAATAATAAAATATATACTTTTATCATACCCCAAAAGGAATTGGGATAGAGCATCCTAAACAAGCTTTTACCCGATCTTGCTTCTTTTAAAAAAACTCGACCCATCCTAATTTGATCCTGATTTTAAAAAAAATATCCCTTATTAGATTGGAATGGATTGAAACTCATTCGATATAGATTGTTCTAGCATTTTTATCAATTGACACCTTTTGTTACAAAATTTATCTAATTAAAATAATAATAAAAAAAAGAAATAACAAATTGGGGTGTCACACAGACGCTTCCATTTTTTTTCACAAAATTAATTTAATTAAAAAGGCATAAAAATAAAAAATAAAAAACAAAAATAAGAACAAAAAGGAAAAAAAAAAAGAGCTCATTGAGATAATATGTGGGCATCCCAATTAAGCTTAAAATATTACTCTCTTTTATAGACATTTATAGTTTAACCTCTTGAAAAAAGGAACCAAAATAAAGTCTTATGTGGAAAAAGAACTAATATTTCCCATGTAGGATAAAGGAAGGGGGTTCATTTTCTTAAAGGTTAAAGTGTAAGTGTTTTGGGATAGACTCTAACCTATCTTAAAAAAAAAAAAAAACCAGAATAGAGTCCTATGTGAACATTTATCATAGCTTCTTTTGTTACAAAAATTTTTCCATTGAGAAAACCAAAAGTAAAATAGAAGCCAAAACCATATGCCACATAGACATCTTACTTGATATGTTTTTTTTTTTTGCAAAATTACCTAATTTAAAAAAATAAAAAAAGTAAAAAAATATTTTTAATTAATAATATCAAATGAGTCTCACCATAAATCTTAAAATATCATTTATTAAATATACAAAGAAGAAAGAGGAAAAAGTATAAAAAGACAAAAAAGAAGAAAGGGAAAATAAGAAAAAGAAAACTAAAATAAAAATAAAAAGTTAAAGAAGGGTAAAACGTGAAGACAAAAATGTGTTAAATTTATATTATGGATGTATAAATCTAATTTTGTTTGAGCATATTTTGATCAATTGTGATACTTTCAAAATCAAGACCCAATTCATATCCTTTTTTTTTTTTTTAGGATTTATGAATATTTAAAATTGAGTTTTGAGCTAAAATGACAAAAATACCCTATGGTTAAACTTAGTCAAACTTGAATTCACCCCCATAATTCCCAATTGAATAGAACTATTAAGGCTTAGGATTAATAAAAGTATGATTTGGACACTTGAAAATCTTGTTGGATCTAAAAAAATAGTGAAATTACAAAAATACCCTTTAGGGGCATTTTCGTTATTTGACTTTTTTTAAGTAGGTTTTTTTTGTAAAAACTCTAGATCATGCTTAAATATTATTTCATAAATTTTGATGTATTGAGAATCTTGAATACACCTCAAAAGGATTAAAATTGCTAAAATACCCTTTAAGGTTTTTTTTTTTAATTTAACTTTTTCGAAGTCAATTTTTTGTAAAAACTCTAGGTCATGTTTAAATATCATTTCAAGGATTTTGATTCATTGAAAATCTTGATGGCCAAAGGAGTGAAATTACTAAGATAACCTATAGGGATATTTTCATAATTTAATTTTTTTTTAGGTCAGTTTTTCACGAAAAGCTTCAAGTCATAATTAAATATTATTTCATAGATTTTGATCCATTAAAAATCCTGATTGCACCTAAAAAAGAATGAAATTACTAAAATGCTTTTAGGGGTATTTTCATAATTTAGCATTTTTTAGGTCGATTTTTCATGAAATGCTCCAGATCATAATTAAAAATAATTTTATGAATTTTGATCCATTAAAATTATGAGAATAAAAAATAGGATCATAAAATTTTAGAAAAATCATGAAAAAGCATAAAAACACTAATAAAGGTAAAACGATATTTTCTCATTAAAACAACTACACTAAAGGCCAAGATGGGTCCTGTATTTTTTCAAAGTCATTTATCTTAAAAGGTTTAAATCCTAAGGTCAATATTGCATTCTTGGGTACCAAACTTGGGGAAAACTGAGAAAATCACTATAACTATTATATAAAATTAATCCAAAGGCTAGGAAAAGCAGTTTTGGTCTTTAAATATATCATTTAGGGCTGGAATTTAGGATATGGCAACTGGTAATGGCATAGAAACCAAAAAAGAAAAAGGAAAAATTAGAAAAAATTAGAAAAGTTTAGAAAGCTAGTTTTCTTTTTCTCATTCATGCTTGCATGCTTTTAGCATTCTTATAACATGTAGTCCTTTTTATTTTGATTCTCTTAGAGGTGAAACAACCCTTTTCATGGTTGATCGTCTCTCATAAACTCATTTGTTTCACCATCTCATCACACCGATTTAATGGAAATGATGTAGATTGAAAATGGACAAAATTAGGAATGCCATGAAACTCACGGCTTATGGGCACTATGCCAAGGCCAAGAATTTGTTTTCACTCATTTGTGATTATGATTGTTCCCTTTATATGTTTTTGTTAAGCTTTTGAAGGTGAAATTTTTTATGTCTTCTTGTTTTATGAGTTGTTTATTACATGTTTGGTACAATAAAAATAGTTTCCTTTAATTTTTTATTAAAAAAAAGCTTACTAAGTGCTTGACAAATGTTTTTGGTGATGAAAGGTGGATAGCTATCTTGGTTTTCTAAGTGCTTGATGTTTTGATGAATGGTTGGTTTCTTTGGTGGGATAGTTATACAAGATTCATGAAGATAGCCTTGTGAAAGCATTTGGCCTTAGTGGCTCCATGCTTTGAGCTTTCCTTTCCTTCTCATGGTCTAATGCTTTGTTTTCAAACTAGGTTTTAATGATTAGTTATGTTTATTAGGTGATTGAATGAAAATTTCAAAGCTAGGAAGTATTTTTGGTGTTACGTAGGTGCTTGTTGAAATAAAAATGCAAAATTTCATGACTTTCTCAAGTGTTTATGAATTTGCCTTAGTCATTTAATTGCATGGTAAGCTAGTTTCTTGCATCATTTGCATTTTAAATAAATTTCACGTGCGTTAATCATGTATCGTTTGTATAGGCATTAAAACCTTAAATAAATTTCAAAACCATAGTTTTTTGGCTTGCTTCGAAAGTCCGCCCTAAACCCTAATATCCTAAAACCCTAAACCTTAAAATTCTAAACCCTAAACCCTAAGATCCTAAACCTTAAACCCTAAAAACCTAAACTTTAAAACCTTAAAACTTTAAAACCCTAAAACAAACCTTAAACTCTAAACCTAATCCTAAAGCCTAAACTTAAACATAAACCTTGAACCTAGCCTATAACCCTAAATCTAATGCAAACCCTAAAACCTACCCTAACTCTTAAACCAAACCCCAAATACTAGTCAAGCCCTAAACCATTCTCAAACCCTAAATCCAACCCGAAACCTTTAATGGTCTACACCTTGAAACCAATGAAATTCAATAACCTTGAACCTAATCCAAACACCCATCCCAAACTCGAAGGATTTGTATGAAAATCTCATATGAAATAATTTGTTCCCTAATGCATCCTAGAGGATGGAGTACTTAGAAAATTTTATTTTATTAAGTTTTTCATATGATTTCTCAACAAAAAATAATAATAAGATTAAACAAAAGAAAATAAAATAAAAGGGGTTGTAAGTATAAATATTTGCATCTAAACTCTACCTAAAGGTTGAAGACTCCGGGTAATCTTTTTATATTTAAGGATCCGATTTCAAAATTGCACCTCATCATCATGCATAACATTCATTTGTATATATTTAATTTTAGATTGTTTCTTGCATTCATTTCACATGCTTATGTCTTTTGATTATCACAACTTATTTAATTGCAGTATCATCATTTTTATTGCATAAAATGTTTTTTATGAAAAATATTATTAAAAAAAATGAATTTTGAAATAAAAATAAAATAACGTTTCAAGAGAAATAATTTTTGGTAATTTGCCTAAAAGTTGGAGAGTCCCCAACAATTGTCATATACAAATAGTATTATTTTTTTTTAAAGGAATGTCATGGTGGATTATAGGCTGACAGAATTATCTTTAAATTTTTCTTAGATGTTAGAGAATTTTAAGGTAATTATTTAACCTAAAGATTTTTGCAACATTTCTAAATAAGATTTTTATCAAATAAAATTGGTTTTTTTTTAATGAATGGAATTATCATCAAATTTTAAATTGAAACCATTTTGATCCAATATTAAAAGATAACGCATGACTAATTGGTATTATTTTTAAACGGACGTTGCGGAGGTGTTAATCTTTCTTCCAGTTTTATTATACTCCCAAAATCCAGCTCTATTTTCAAAAACCAAAAATTTCTTATTGATGAACCTTAAACCATGTTTTTTTTTGTTTTATTAAAAAGATAACCTTTTTGGGTGGCCAATTACATCTAACAAAAAAGAATGGTAGTGACTTCATGTTTTTTTCAATTTACAAATTTTTACATCTGCGGATGGGTTTACGGACCCTTACGTTGCGACAACTTGGTAACTCCACTAAAGACACTTTTTTTTAAGAGTTAGACAAAAAATTAATCATGTGTGATCTTAAGTTTTGGCTTTAATGGTTTTTAGTTAATTTTTAATTTTAATTCCCCATATTTTAACCTTTTTGTAAAAATAATGCATCCATGCTTTAATTTTGTCATTTGTTGTGTTATTGAAACTTATTCATTATTTTCATTCCCTTTGTAATATTTACTTGCATGCATCAGTTCTAGGCTTGAGCTTTGTCCCTTTTAGGAGGAAATAAAGTAGGTATGTTCTTGTAAGGTGATAACCTCCACATTTATTAATAAAACATTCTCACTCAGATTGAACCCTTTCATTTCGTAACTTGTAATAGGTAAGGATCGGAATGTCTTACTAGTTTATAATAAACAATAATGTAAAAAATAATCGGAGAACCTTTAGATGTATAAATCTTAACCTGGCATATCATGAGCCTAAGAAGCCAACCTAAGGTAAGGCTTTGTAGACCTTTTTCGTAGAACTTAGCTGAATTAGGACATATAAGGAATACTCTAATACAACTTGTATTTAAAAGGTAATAATAATGTAAATTTTTTAAAAATATATATAAGAATAAAATTCTTCCAATAAAGTTTTCTTTTGACATACTAATTGATTTGTCTAGTGTTTGTCTAAGAATTACATCTTAAAAAAATGTTCTTTTTGTATTTTCCAATAAAAAGAAAAAACCACAAAAGAAAAAATTTAAAGTAAAAAAAGAAAGGGGTTTTCTTAATTTCTTTATTAGCCAAATAAAAAGCAAAAGTGTGAAAAAGAAAAAATCTTAAAGTGAGAAAAGATTTAGGATAAGTAAGGATGTTATTATCTTTTTTTTTTTTTAATTCAATAATTGCGTTTTGCATTCATCGTTAATATGGTTTTATATTTTGGGTCACGTGTATAAGAAATTCCATTTTGTAGACATATTTGCACCATTATCATACTTATGTATTTATAAACATGCTTTGTATGTCATGCAAGTTAGGATTTATTTTTGGCATTCATTCAATAAAAGTAATGACATAGACTTTTTGGTTTGACCTTTGAAATAAAATATCTATCTTAATGGGTATTAAAAAGGTGAAAATCGAGAATCAACTAGAAGAAAGGATTAGTGTATTAAAACTAAATCAAAAAAATTTGGGCACGAGTTTCAAGAGATGAAACAATAAATAATCTAGTTATTAGAAATGGTTAAAGGTTATGATAATGTCATAACATTTAAGTTGGGAGAACCTAGTCATTAGACACAAAAATCATAGAGTTGCCACAAATCTTTTTTTTTTTTAGGTGTGATTGGTCACTTATGTAAATCTATTCATTTTAAGGTTATCCTAAGTGTAAACTAAGGGTCCCTAAAAGAATAGATTCTAGTTTACATCATCAAAACGGAAGTTCATGAGTCGATTACGTGTAGGAAAGGTATATGATTTAAGCTTGATAAAAAATGGTTTTATCATATAAATTATCAATTCCAATCCTTTTATTTATTTACAAAATATGGTGATGCAAAAATTCTTTCAAAAATATCAAGCAATCATGCAATAAATATTAAATCATACAATGTAATAAATCATGCAATAATATAAAGCTATATCATACAATAAATAAAATCATATCATACGATAAATTGTGCAATAATATAAAAGCATACCATGCAATAAATCATACAATAATATAAAATCATACCATGCAAAAATTATCATACAATAATATTAATGATCTTGCAATAATAAAATACCATAAAAACCATTCATGCAAATATATATAATCATGCAATCAAATATAATCACACAAATAAATATATTAATAATCAAGTAATTAAATATATTAATAATCAAGAAATCATACAAATAAACATATTAATAATCAAGTAATTAAATATATTAATAATCATGCAATCAAATAAAATATAATCATACAAATAAATATATTAATAATCATGCAATTAAATATATTAATAATCATGCAAATATATTAATAAATCATATAAATAAATATATTAATCATGTAAAATAATATTTTAATAACATACAATCCACAGATAAATATATTAGGTAGTCATGCAAATAAATATGTTAATAATCATGCAATTAAATAAATCATGCGAATATATATATATATATATATTAGGCAAACAAATTATCATGCAAATATAATATTAGTCATGCAAATTCATGTAAAAATAAATATCATGTAATAAATATAAAAAAAGAATAAGCAGTTTAATATTATAAAAAGTTATGAAAAAATTATTAAAAAAAATGAGAGCAAACATTATTTTAATGGATCACGAGTTCTAACAACTTTTTACCTTTCAAAAACTGATGCTTCCTATTACAAATCTTAGCCTTCCTTCCAAAAACTTTGATCAAATCTTCTTGCAATTTTTTGCTTGATTGTTTCTTCTTTGTTGATTTAAAACTTCACCCAAATTTTCTCCTTTCAATGACCTGTATTTGATTTTGAAGTGAATTGCTATGAGGCCCTCCCTTTGATCAAATATTCAAAGTCCTTCCTTATATAAGGATTGAAATCTCAATTCAATTCAAAAACCTATAATTTCACTAGATCTAGAAAAAATCTCCAAGATACAATTTTCTATAATCTTCTTTTTTTCCAATGAATTAATGTTCAAGAATTTCCATAGGCATTTAATCAATAAATTTCAAAATCCAAAATTGAATCCAAGATCGAATCTGAAAGTGAATCTAAGATTTTCTACCAATTTCCAAATCCCATATTTTTCTTTTTTTCTTTCTTTTTCCTTTTGATTTTTTTTGTTACCAATTGACTTTGGCTATTTTGACTAAAAAAATAAAAATTAAACCAAAACTTAAATTAAAATACAAATAAAATTTATGGTTTAATCTTTAAGCCTAAAATTTACTTTTTCAATTAAGGCCTAGTTGTATAATCAAATCAAGATTTGAAACCCAATGAATTTTAAAAAATCTTCGGACAAAATGAAATATCTATTGCTACCAATCTTTGTGCATTTTATGTGAAATATCCATTTTGTTCAGGTCAAGAAAATCGAAAAAAAAAATCTTAAAAGTTCATCCACAGCTAAGGCATGAAACTTTAAATAAGATGCTCCCCACAACTAAGGTTTAAAACTTTAAATGAAAACTTCCCCCACAACTGAGGCTTGAAATTTTAAATGATCAAATCTGAAAATATACGTAGAGGTTTCAAAGATCATACCATGAGGTCTTACATATCATGTCTGGAGGTCTTAGAGATCATGTTTGGAGGTCTTGAAGATTATTCCCATATGTCTTTCAAATAATGCCTAGAGGTCTTGGAGATTATGCTTGGAGGTTTTAAAAATTATGCCTAGAAGTCTTGAAGATTATACCCAAAGATCTTATAAATCATGCTTAGAAGTCTTGAATATTACACCAAGTGGTCTTACAAATCATGCCTAAAGGTTTTACAAATCATTTGTTATATTTGAAAATACTTCTCCTTAACAGAGGCTTTGAAACTTTAAAAAAAATCAATAATTTTCTTTTCATGTGCTGATCTAGTTTGGTTAAATTGCACTGTGTGCTAACTAATCTTGTCATGTCAAACATCTTCAACATTTTTAATCAAGAAATGTCAAGTCTAAGATTTCCATGAAAACTCTTAAAATTTCAATTTAAAATTCAAAATTAAATGCAATGAATACCACAAAACTCCAAATTCAACATAAAAATTCAATCTTTAGTTTTTTTTAAGATTGTGCCTGAAGGTCTTAAAAATCATGTTTAAAGGTCTAGGAATTATGCCTAGAGGTTTTATAAATCATACTTAGAGGTCTTGGAGATTATGCTCAAAATCTTGAAGATTATGCCTAGAGGTCTTATAAATCATGCCCGAGTCTTAGGAATTATGCCTAGAGGTTTTAGGGATTATGTCCGGAGGTGTTGGGAATTATGCTTGGAGGTCATATAAATCATGCCTAAATGTCTTGAAGATTATGCTTGGAGGTTTTAAAGATTAAGCTTGGAGGTCTTACAAATAATGTCGGACGTCTTGGAGATTATGCCCGAAGGTTTTAGAGATTATATCTGAAAGTTTTACAAATCACTTCTTATATTTGAAAAAGCTTTTCCTTAACAGAGGTTTTGAAACTTTAAAAATAATTTTCTTTTGAAATAAAAAATATCATCTTGGAAAAAGGTTTCACCCCTTAATCAAGGCTAAACACTTTTACAAATCTAATTTTGAAAATTTTCTTAACCCAAAACTTATCACTTTTGTCATGAAAATTTTTTCTCAATTGAAAATTGAGATCTCATACTAAAAAAATTCTCATTAATTGAGGGTCAGAATCTTATATTTCAAAATTCTTAACCTTTCAAAATTAAAATCCAAATTCAAAACTGAATATGTAATGAATGAGATTAATGTAATGCATGTAATGCAAACAAAAGCCAATGTCATGCACCTTTAATTATGGTAATAAGGTCTTTAAACTTTTCTCCAATTTCTTTCATTGAGCTTTAGAACTGGCTAACAATTTCTCTCAACTAGTTTTCATAAACAATTCTTCGCCACTTTCTTTTAACTCGAGGTATTCCTCTTTGTCAAAACCATTCTTCTTATCCATAGATTTTCTTCAAACCTTTTACCTTGACCATTCTCTTTGTTCCAAAAAGTCATTCTTATCATAATGACCTGAAAATCACCTATCTCTAATCCACACCAATTTATGTTAATTCAAATATAAATGTCTTTACAACATATCCTCCAATATGTTTATTACAACCAAAGAAATTACCCTATATAACAACTCTATGATCCAAAAAATACATATTTTTTTGAAAACATGTGATTGAATCTATTAAAAATTGGTGATTATTACATAGAATGATGAAAGTGAATCCTAACTTGGTTTATTCAAGGGAATGAAATGGTTCAAAATACCGAGGTCTTAAAGGAGATTTTACCACTAGACGAGAAAAAGCAAATCAGTATTTCTTTAGGTTTACCAATGAAAAATCATATTTTACAGCATAATCCATTTTTGCTCTTTCTTAATTTCTAGATATGGTAATTTAACAAATGTCAAGACTAGTTATGATAGGCTTAAAATTTTTTAAAAAAGAAAAAAAAAGGCTAAAATTTTAAAACAAATCTTCAATTAGGGTTCATCTTCTTGGATTTCTGAAAGGGTTTCATTGTTTATTAGTTCTTTTAAAATCACTTCCTCTAATGACATTACTTGAGTTGCTTTCATTCTTACTTTAGACTACCTATACGGGTTTCACCTTAGAGTTTCATTCAATCTTTTTTTTCTAACTATTCCATTATGCATTTGAAAACTTAAAATTCATCCAAACTTAAAATACTATATTTTCATCATTTACTTATATATACAAAATAAATATAATAAAAAATATAAACCTAAGTAAACTAGCAAACCTTTTTAGCCAAGTATAAACTACTTGAACTTGATTCATTGCTTGAGTAACTTGAACTCGACTTGATAATGAATGAGTTAAGCTTGAATTTTACTAATTTAAGCTTGAATAACTCATATGTAGCTTGACCCTTTTTCCATCTTTAGGCAAAATGGATCTTAAATTAGAAAAGTCAAGATCTAATTGGAGCAAGTTTTGGTTGCCCTATCATACCTTGCCTTATGGTATATAGAAACATTATATTTTGTTATTTATTTAATATTATATAATAATATATTATTATATTAATAAATTTATTATTTAGTATTAACTTAAAGTATTAATTTAATAAATAAAATATATTTAAAATGTAATTAATACTAAAAATATAGTTATTTCATGAAATTTATATTAAAATGACTATAAAAACAAATTTTCTAGTAGGATCAATTTGGGCAAAGCACATTCTTTTCAGGTTGGGATTGGGTATCAAAATTAATAATACGGGGTTAAGGTGAAGTAGATTCCGTTAAAGATATTATATTGTTAGTCATTGCTACTTTTTGTATATATGCAAATGCATAGATCAAGTAATAAAATGAAAATATTCTAGTATCATCTCTCAAGTGATTATAAATTGTAATTGTTGGGTAGCTTTCAAGTACCAAAGTTGAGATCTTAAATCTTAAATCTAAATAAATGAAAGTTTAGGGTTGATTGCAAAACTAAGAAAACAGAAGATTGAAAGGCAATGTAGGTTTAGATTTTAACTTCTCCAACTATGACTTGAGAAGTAAAAGAGTATAACCAAACTAGATTTAAAAACTTGAAAATAAAGAAGATTTTTTATTGTTGAATACTTGTAGTAGAAAAGAGTAGACTTGAAACAATGATTGCATGACAGAAAATTTATAAAGTAATAGATTAGAAGAAAAGAATATGAATGTCAAAAACTTGTAAGTAGAAAATAAAACTTAAAATCGAAAATAAGAAGAAAAAGAGATCTTGAAAAGCAAATACTTTTTGAATTAAAGAAAATAATTTAAAGAAACAAACTTTTATTATTGGTAAATCTGTCACCTAAGCCAATAACTTAAAGTTAATAACTAAAATTAAATAAAAATTAAATAAAACTACAAAAAAAAAAATGAAAGAAGAAGTGAGGGATTAAAGGTGTGTTAAGGGATAAAGAAACAAATGAAAATGACCTTTCCATTTATAGAAGGAGTTTCAGCCATAAAAGATGGGATTACAAGAGTTTAATTTTTGTTCAAATACTAAAGATGAGGTTATCCTAATATTCCAAAGAAGCTTGGCTGAATAGGATTTTTGGTTCTTGAAGAGGTATAGTCGAATGGTATCTAGGAAGCAATCTTGGCCGCATGATCATCTTTGTGCAATCTTGATTCAAGACTCCTTTCTTGGTTTGGCTAAGATCGATTCAAAATAAGATCATTTGTGTCTTTATGTAACTTTTAAAATTTAAAGAGATAAGTCCTTTTTCAAGTAAAATTCTTCAAGGGCAAACAAAAAAGTCATGGTGGAGTTGAAACTATTTTCGCCGAATGGTCAGAGTCCTTATAGGCTTGAAATTCTTCAAATGATGCATCAACTCTTATTGGACTAAGAGTGGTCGATTATGATAAGGATTAGAAAGTCCTTGATAGATGCAAATTCTTTTCTTGGGCATATGACAAGTTCTAGTACAATTAGAAGTCTTGGACCTTACTTTGGCCGAATACATGAGTGTCTTTAGACCAATAGGATTAGACTATTGTTTGGTCTTGCATGGCCAAATGCCTTTTTAGATGCATGGATTAAATGTTTCTCATCCAAAAGCTTTAAAACCTTAAAATGCAAGAAAATAGCATTAAAGCACCAAAATTTAAATAAAATTTAAAAATTAACACCAATTTTTCCATGTACAAATATTTTATTTAATGATGTTAATAATCAGGTCAGATTTCGAGGCAAAAAAAAGATTATCCCATCCATTCACATCCATTCTCATCCTTATTTATGAGTTATTTTATTTATTTTTAATTAAATTCAAATAATTTAAAAATAAAAATAAAATAATTAAATTCTTATACAACTTTCTTATTTAATACTATAAATATAGTGTTCCTCTAAACTATTTACATATAATTTGAAAAAAAAAAAAGTTTCTAGAGCGACTTGCCTTGAATAATAAAATTTTTATTAGACTTTTTCACATCCATTTAAATCAATGTGATGCATAAAATATAATTCATTTATCTAAATAAATATGAGTGGTTGTTGGAATCTTATTTGTACAGCTAAAAGACCAAATAAGATTTTGGAACTGGAAATTAAGGGTTTTTTTTTTTTTTTTAGTAACATGCATTTGCATTGGAACAATTTAAGCAAGCCGAGGGCAAAATTTTTTTTCTTATTTTGTGATATTTTATAAAGTACACAATATTTTCTTGGAAGAAAACAGGCAGACAGACAATTGAGGGCTAGGATAGGACAAGCAATATATAGGGTATGAACAATTAGTTAGTTTGGTGATTTAAAAACATGTGATGTGTTTTTGAGTGAGTAGATGTATTATTATTTAATAATAAAATAATTTAACCATATTTATATGAATGGGACCAACACTTCCAACAAAAATGCATTGGCTCCTCAACCCTCATCACCTACCACCGGGCAAGTTGCGGTGATCCCCGAAACAACTTCTCTCGGCTCTTTTATGGTTAATATTTTCATTTCTTTTGTTTTTTTTCTTCGATCAAATAAGGCTTTAAACAAATCCATTTCCTTAGTAAGCTTTTTATATATATATATAGCAAAATTATTTTTATATATAGGAGAGAGATCAATTTACTATAAAAATTTTTAATTTTACAATTTTTAATTATTAATTTTAATATATTTAAAGGATATGAGGAACAATTAAAAAAATAATTTAATTTAATTTTTTGAATTTGTTAAAAGTAATAATTAAAAAATATGTAAAAAAATATGAATTTTTTTATATAATTTGATCCTTCCTCTTACTTTTATATATATATCAAAGTTAACAAGTTTCTTCATTAAAAATCAAAGCCCCTAACTCTAATGACTAAATCTAAACAACATTAATTTCTAACAAATGTCAAAACGTTTTTTTAAGGCATCCCTCTCCGAGTGAGCAGGCAATGTAAAAATCATTAAATCAATTGTACAACATTAAGGTAAGATCCTTTAGATCAAATTGATATAATTTTATATTAAAAACAATCAAATGAAAATTATATTTGAAATTAAAATAGATAGATTAAAAAATATTGTTACCTAATGAAATTTTAAATAATTTAGAAATATTTTGACATTTTATTTAAATAGATATTTTTATTTAAATTTTTTATTTTTCGTTAGAATAAATTTCTATAAAATTTTGTAGACAGATGCTATCGTTAATGAATTTTTGAATTCATCTAATGACTGTTAGCTAAAACATGAAATTTATTATCACCGTTTTAAAAAAAATACGAAAACAATACTTTTTCCTCCTCCACTCCTTTTATTTTATTTATTTTTTTGTCTTTTGCTAAAGAGAAGAGCATGATTAATCTTTTTGAGAAATGGGAAGAACTTATATAGAATGTCAACATATGTCCCGGCTGGAGATGCTCATGCGCCCAACCTCAATGATCAAATTTGAGCAAATATGGCATACAATGATACTAATTTTGACTAGTAACATAACTCAAATATTGATTGTATCACAGCTGTGCTTTAATAGTAGTCATTTTCAGATAGAGATGGCAGTCACAATTAAGGCCCTCGTTTAAGCAGAGATATAATCAAGTTTTTGTCATATTCTTTTTCATATGTAATTGACCCAGATCCATAATTGCAAAATAATTGTAGCCATGAATTAGAAAGTAATAATTAATCAGAGAAGAAAAAGTTGTTGGGTTTTCTGTTGTATTCACCATCATATGATAAAATAAGAAATTGTGAATGACATTTTGCCACTTCGGGGGCTATCAATTTGCAGAGCCAGATAGTTTAAAGAATAGTGAGCAAGTGCATCCCCTCGCTACATCACAACACCCAAAAGGAAGTCATCAATGAATATATTTCTTCTCTTCCAAGACAAGCAGATCACATACACACTGACAAAGAATATATCTCTAATCAAAGGAACTCTCCCTTATTTTTAGGACTTACAATATCTCGTACTGAATTTAAAATTTTAATTCAATTTATTGATATAAATATTTTTAAAAAATTATATTTAATATGTCTCAAATTTTAATACTTTTAATCCATTCCTTTGTTTCAGACTGTGTATCATTTTAAAAACAGTAGCTTCCACTCAAAAATTTTCATTTTAAAAGGGCCTTCCAAAATTTTGTCTCTATGTAATTGGGTAGGGAGATGCTTACCAATAAAAAGACATTAAATACAAAGGAATATACTGTTGAAGAATGATGCGTTTAAATGAAACAAAACGGTTGTAGGTAAGAGAGGAACATTTACATCATCGAAAAGGATGTGAAGACGAGGAATGGGCATAAAATGAAGCAACTATATTGGAAGAGTGCAAGGGTTAAACTGGTTCTGGTTGGCCAAGTATACGTAATTTTTTACATTGTAGAAGCAACCGGTTACTTACGTATTTCAAGGCAACTTTTTGGGTTGTTATTACTTCTACCATACTCCATTTATTTCACAAAAATTTACTTTTAAAAAATATTTTTTAAAAGTTATGGATTTTTTTTAAACAGTATTGATTTTTTGTTGATTTGATGAATCGATAAAAAAATATTTTTTATTCTTTGATTGTGTTTTAAATAATTTGCTATTTTTTCCAATATTGATATTGACATAACTATAAAAAAAGGATTTATTATTAAATATACAAAATCTTTATTATTGAAATATTAAAAATATAAAAATTTTAATATAAAAACTTTAAAATAGTAATATTTTAATAATAATATTTAATATTAAAATATTATATTAATATTAGATATTTGAAAAATATTATTTACTATTAATAAATATTTTATATTAATATTTTAACATATTTAAAATAGTACTATTGTTATTAAAATATTATTTTTATTAATATAAAAATTTTAAAATAGTAGTATGAAGTTTTAAAATATTAAATATGTTTATACTATTAAAACAATAATAGTTTTATATTAAAAATATTTACTATTAAATCATAAAACATATTATTTATTTATATTTATTATTAACATAGTAATATATTTAAAAAATTTTCATTAAAATATTAAAAGGTACTATATATTATAAATTTATATTAAGAAATGATAAAAATACTCACATTGTTAAAATTTATTATTAAAATAGTAACGTTATATTAGATATTCATTATTAAAATAATAAAAATATATTTATAATATTAATAGTTATTATTTCTCATTAAAATGATAATATAATACTATTTATTATTAAAATATTAAAACTATTTATTTTAATAATAGTTAATATCACTCTTCAAAAAATAATGGTTAAAATATAATTATTTAAAATTAAAATATTAAAAAGACTTTTTATTAATATTTTAATTTTAAAAATATTTTTGGATTCAAATTAAACAAAATATTTCTTATTAATAGTATTTAAGGTTTGATAAAGTTAATTTCAAATCTAAAAATCATATCAAATCCAATTAGAGTCAAAACTAAGCTCATGTGCTTGACAAATTTCCTTATTTATGGGCAACTCTTTTTTTATTATTAAAACAAATATGTTTAGAAAGAACAAATGATACTCCATTTCTCTTTCTATTATGCATATAATAAGACAATTTTGAAACTAACATAAATATACACACACTAGTAAGCACTTACAACCATTAAAAAGTTAAGAAATAATAGTTGTTTGACTCATTTAGCTTATATTATCAACCTCCTATAGGAGCTTAAAAAAGGTAATAAAAAATAATAATTTTTTAATCATATCTTCTAAAATTTAAAAGCCTAATTAAGCATATAACAAGACTCATTTCAAGAATTTCAAGGTAAGCAATGCGGTTAAAAAATCTAAAATGCATGCTTAACAAACTCAAAATCTAAGCAACTTGGCATAAAAGTTTCTTCATTAGTTAAGGTATAACAAATGTCAAAATTATCAGTAAAGAATGTCTATGAATCTTTTATCATTTCCTTTCTCACATAATATTCATATATACATATTTTGAAAATTTTTATTAATGCACTTAACATAGCATACAAAGACTTAAAATAAAGTGATAGCAAAGCTGTAAAAATATAAAATCTCAAATCAAGTCATATATAACAATTTACTTTTACCGATGATGTCTTTTATCCAAAAAAAGACATTTTAAACCTAAAATTTACATCACTTAAAATATAAATTTGAACTTACCATAAGAGCATTTATAAAGAAAACATACGATTAAGAATTTAAATTAAAAAGTATTTTCTAGCCTTGGTTTCAATGATTTATTCTTAAGAAAAAAATACATCAAATTTCATATAAGAAAAAGTAAAAAATACAAAAAGATGTGAAATCTAATATTAAAAAAATTCATCAAACTCAACTCAATCAACAAATCTTTTTTTCCTATGGTAGCGATTAGAAACACAAAATAATAGTGACTTATTTTAAATTCCTTCAATCAAATAAATTGGAATAGATCCATTCAGACAAAAATGGGGTTGGAACAAAAGGGTGGAAGTAGAAGTATAAAGAGTAATAGAGCAAAATCAAAAGACAAAAGACCTTAGTCCAACAATTAGAAAAAAAAATATCTTTTTTACATTTTGTTTTAGCTAGTTTTCATGGAATTTTAAAATGTTTAGTATTATTACTTTAAACTCATTAATTTATTCAATATATAATTGCATTTCTAATTTGCTGTCACTATTAATCTATTTTAAATGCACTTTTAAGGAAGTCTGTTACAATGGCTGAAATATAGTAAGAAAGTAAAGAATTGGAAAGCCTTGAAGAACAAATGAATATATTTTCAGCCACTAAATATCATGTAAAAAAGTATATATTAAAATCATATATTTATGAAGATGAATAGCAGTACTTGAATCAGAGTTGTAAAAACTACGAAACCCTCATATAGATAAATGATTCGAACTTAAAAACCCCTAAACAAATAAAAACAAAATTAGAAATTCAAGATTTCAAACAAATAATTGAAAGTTAAATGGGGAGGAAGAAAGAGATAGACCTTGAGATTGATAAAAGTAGCTGCGTAAGTAAAGCGAAGAGAATGAAAGAGGGCTTGTCCTTGCTTGGTGCTGGTTTCCCCATTTTTTACCTAAATTGAATTGCCTTTTCTTCCATTTCCAATGAAAATGGTTTCCTCACTATTGAAACTCTATGAAATATTGAAATATCCTATAGTCAACATACTTTTTATTGATCTAAAAAATGAAAATCTTAGGAGCAAAAGAGAAAAATTAAGAAAAACAAAATAAAAATAAAGGATATAAAGCATCAAAGGTATTATAATAAATTCTAAATTATTAAAATTTTAAAAAATGAAGAATCAACAAACCATAGAAGAAAAGAAAGATAAGAAATGAAAAGAAAGAAAAAAAAATAAAGTGAAATATATTAAGAGAGGTGGTAAAATAGGAATTAACTTTTAGAACTATTTAAATAGTATTTTTAAGATTTAGAAAAAATCGAACTAACTTGTGTCTCTTTCTCTTGCTTGCTTTCCACTTTTGAATAGACATCCAACATTTTTTCAATGTCCCATGACCTTTTATCTTTAGTGTATAAAAAAACAAAAGCATCATTGACAAAGTAAAAAATTTCTTTTATATCATAAAATGGACAAATGTTGCACCGGTAAAGAGTTGTAGACAAAATTATATATAAGTTTGATGATGGTTTTAGATCCAAAAGACTAAAGGTGTGCTTTATTTATAAGATTATGATAAAATGATATTATGAATAAGATTAGATTAAATAATGTCATCTTATTTTGTGTTTGATTTATATAAAGATTAAGATATAATAATTTAAATTATTTATGTAATTTTTAAGAGTATAATTATATATATAAGTTTAATCCCATTAATTAAAAAATAATTCTCTACTTGATTAAATCATTCTATGCCAAAAAAATGATTAATCTTCTTTATAATCATATTTTAAAAAATATATATAAATTAAATATGATATAAGATGATTATTATCTTATATATAAAAAATAACCTCAAGGAATAACTATGAAAGATTTATTAGAATATAAAAAATGAAAGATTTGTATCCAACAAAAAACTAGAAAATGAATGACAGTATTAATATATATATATATATATATATATAATGAGTAAATTTCATCATTGATTACTAAATTTTTATCAAAATTTCATTTAAGCCAATGAACTTTAATTTGTACCGATAAAATTATTAATTTTTTAATTATAATAAATCTACTTACTTAACAAATTTCATTAAAAAAATTAACAGAAAAATGGTGCAAATATCACGTAAATGATTATATCAATGTTATGTCAGTATCACATCAACTAACATATCCATTTTTTATTTAAATTTCAACTTAGCTATTAGGAGTGATTTTTTATTCTTTGTATTTTGGGTTGTTTTCTGTTATTTTTTGTAATAACTTGTTGATATCCCAGAGACAACCCATTTCAGGAAATACTTCCTTCGATTCAATTAATGGTTCTATTACTTATCATTATTTAAAATTAATTATTTTAAAAATAAATATATTTTTATTATATAAAATTTTTAATTTAAATATTATATTAAAAATTTTAAAATTTAAATATCATATTAAATATTTTATTATAATTTAAAAATCATTAATGATACCTTTTAAAATTATACTCTTTCTATTTTTGTTACTGCTTAAAAATAGTAATAATTTTTTCTAAGAAAAATTTACGATTAATTTAACTACTTAATGATTAACTTTCCCTCAATTTTTAAATGCATATAGTATTACTATTTAAAATTTGTGTTCCCCAAACACTGTTCTACCTTTACCCTCCCAATATTCTTCACAAATGGACTAGCATTGGCTTCGAGAGATCAAAGAAATTATTGCCCTCAAAGTAACAAGAGATAGACACACAGCTCCACATATCAACCCCCGTTACAGATTCAAAGAGATTTAGGCTTATGTGGCAGGATAAGATTATAGTAGATAACCAATATATATATATATATATATATTCTTTATATATTGGTACTATCATTTATTTTTATTTTTTTAAGTAAAAAGTTTAAAAGTATTATTTTATAAAAGAAGTTTGTTTTTAAATTCCAAGAGAAGCATTAGTTTTGGAAAATGAACCTTAGCTTATCATACACACTACTTTAATTGTTGACAGTTTTCAACATTAGTTAATATATAAAAAAATTAAAAATAAAATTTAAAGTATTATAATTACTTTAATTGCTACTAATTTTCGAGATTAATTAATGTGTAATAAATTGTTTGCTATTGTATGGGTGCTTTCTTTTCCCTGTTTTAGGTGTGACATCATTTTTTTACTTTAAAATCAATTAAAATTTACATGTACCAAATTTTTAATTTTTAATTTTTAACTTTTTGATTTTTATTTATCATTTTTTTAAGGAGTTGAAAATTTTCATCATTTACTTTTTTTAAAATAACTTGGTAAGTACTCGCGCAATATGGCGAGTCAAAAAATTTTGCTTTATCATTTTTATTAACTAGTTTTTCATTATATAATTTATTTAATAAAAAAATAAAAGGCAAAAGATAAAAAAACAAATGGGAGTTGTACGTGGACATCCTCACTGACATTTTTTTTATAAAATTTATTTAATAAATAAATAAATAAATAAAAAATAAAAACCCCTAATCACCTTTTATTTTGTAAAATTTAACAAGGTGAAAGGTTAAAAAAAAAAAAGACCACATGAGGATACCTAATCGATTTTATTTTCTCAAAAAGTTTATCTAAAAAAATTAAGAAACAAAAAACAAAAGAATTTGCAAAAAGCAAAAAAAAAAAGCTTATAGAGAGTGTTATATGAACATCCTCATTGATATTAAAATATTAATTTTTAAATTAAAATATCAAATAATCACTTTATTAATAGAATACACTCATATATCAAATTAAATTAATAATAAAATATATACTTTTATCATACCCTAAAAGAAATTGGGATAGAGCATCCTAAACAAGCTTTTACCCGATCTTGCTTTTTTTAAAAAAACTCGATCCATCCTAATTTGATTCTTATTTTAAAAAAATCCCTTATTAGATCGGAATGGATTGAAACTCATCCAATATGGATTGTTTTAGTATTTTTATCAATTGACACCTTTTGTTACAAAATTTATTTAATTAAAAAAAAAAGAGAAATAACAAATTGAGGTGTCATGTAGACACCTCTATTTTTTTCACAAAATTAATTTATTTAAAAAGGCATAAAAATAAAAAATAAAAAATAAAAATAGGAAAAAAAAGAGCTCATTGAGATATTACGTGGGCATCCTAATTAAGCTTAAAATATTAATCTTTTTTATAGATATTTATAGTTTAACCTTTTGAAAAAAGAACCAAAATAAAATCTTACGTGGAAAGGGAACTAATATAGGACCTTATGTGGGATAGAGGAAGGGGGTTCCTTTTCTCAAAGGTTAAAGTGTAAGTGTTTTGGGATAGATTCCAACCTATCTTAATAATAATAATAAAAAAAAAACAAAATAGAGTCCTATGTGAACACTTATCATGACTTCTTTTGTTACAAAATTTTTTTCATTAAGAAAACCAAAAGAAAAATAAAAGCCAAAACCAAATGCCATATGGACATTTTACCTGATATGTTTTTTTTTTTTTACAAAATTACCTAATTAAAAAAAAAGTAAAAAAATATGTTTAATTAATAATATCAAATGAGTCTCACCATAAATCTTAAAAATATCATTTATTAAATATACAGAAAAGAAAAAAGTGTAAAAAGAAAAAAAAGAAAGGGAAAATAAGAAAAAGAAGATGAAAATAAAAAAAAAAAGTTAAAGAGAGGTAAAACGTGAAGGCAAAAATGAGTAAGTGTATACATCTAATTTTGTCCTAGCACATTTTGGTCAATTGTGATACTGTCAAAATCAAGACGCAATTCATATTTTTTTTTTTGGGATTTATGAATATTTATAATTGAGTTTTAAGCTAAAATGACAAAAATACCCTATGGTTAAACTTAGTCAAATTTCGTCAAACTCAAATAAACCCCCATAATTCTTGATTGAATAAAAATATTAAGACTTAGGATTAATAAAAGTATGATTTAGACACTTGAAAATCTTGTTGGATCTCAAAAAAGAGTGAAATTATAAAAATGCCCTTTAGGGGCATTTTCATTATTTGACTTTTTCGAAGTTTGTTTTTTCATAAGAAACTCTGGATCATGCTTAAATATTATTTCATGAATTTTGATGTATTGAGAATCTTGATTACATTTCAAAATGAGTAAAATTAGTAAAATACCCTTTAAGGTTTTTCTTTTAATTTAGTTTTTTCGAAGTTAGCTTTTCGTGAAAAACTCTAGGTCATGTTTAAATATCATTTCACGAATTTTGATACATTGAAAACTTCATGGCCAAAGGAGTAAAATTACTAAATTACCCTTTAGGGGTGTTTTCATAATTTAGTTTTTTCGAGGTTAGTTTTCATGAAAAGCTCCAAATAATATTAAATATTATTTCATAGATTTTGATCCATTGAAAATCCTTATTGCACCTAAAAAAGAATGAAATTACTAAAATGCTTTTAGGGGTATTTTCATAATTTAACCTTTTTGGGGTTGATTTTTCATGAAAGGCTCCAAATCGTAATTAAATATAATTTTATGAATTTTGGTCTATTAAAATCATGAAAATAAAAAATAGGATCATAAGATTTTAGGAAAATCATGAAAAAGCTTAAAAACACTAATAAGGGTAAAACTATATTTTCTTATTAAAACAACTACACTAAAGGCCAAGATGGGTCTTATATTTTTTTAGAGTCATTGATCTTAAAAGGTTTAAATCCTAAGGTCAAGATTGCATTCTTGGGTTCCAAGTTTGGGGCAAAATAAGAAAATCACTACAACTCTTATATAAAATTAATCCAAGGGTTAGGAAAAAGAGTCTTGGTCTTTAAATATATCATTTAGGGCTGAAATTTAGGATAAGGCAACTGGTAATGGCATGGAAACCAAAAAAAAAAGAGGAAAAAATTAGAAAAGCTTAAAAAGCTAGTTTCTTTTTCTCATCCATGCTTACATGCTTTTAGCATTCTCATAACATGTAGTCCTTTTTATTTTGATTCTCTTAGAGGTGAAACAACCTTTTCATGGTTGATCATCTCTCATAAACTATTTGTTTCACCATTTCATCACACCAATTTAATGGAAATGATGTATATTGAAAATGGACAAAACTAGGAATGCCTTGAAACTCACGGTTTATGGGCACTATGCCAAGGCCAAGAATTTGTTTTCACTCTTTTGTGATTATGATTGTTCCTTTTATGTGTTTTTGTTAAGTTTTTAGGGGTGAAATTTTTGTGTTTTATTGTTTTATGAGTTGTTTATCACATGTTTGGTACAATAAAAATAGTTTCCTTTAATTTTCTATTAAAAACAAAAGCTTACTAAATGTTGAAAAATGTTTTTGGTGATGAAAGGTGGATAGCTATCTTGGTTTTCTAAGCGCTTGATGTTTTGATGAATGGTTGGTTTCTTTGGTGGGATAGTTATACAAGATTCATGAAGATAGCCTTGTGAAAGCATTTGGCCTTGTTGGTTCCATGCTTGGCCAAGAGTTTTCCATACCTTCCTATGGTCTAATGCTTTGTTTTCAAACTAGGTTTTAATGATTAGTTATGTTTATTAGGTGATTGAATGAAAATTTCAAAGCTAGAAAGTATTTTTAGTGTTACTTAGGTATTTGTTGAAATAAAAATGCAAAATTTTATGACTTTCTCAAGTGTTTGTGAATTTGCCTTTGTCATTTAATTGCGTGGTATGCTAGTTTCTTGCATAATTTGCATTTTAATTAAATGTCATGTATGTTAATCATGTATCATTTGTATAGGCATTAAAACCCTAAATAAATTTCAAAACCATGGTTTTTTGGCTTGCTTCGAAATTCCACCCTAAACCCTAATATCCTAAAACCCTAAACCTGTAAGTCCTAAAACCTAAACTCTAATATCCTAAACCCTAAGATTTTAAACCTTAAACCCTAAAAACCTAAACCTTAAAACCTTAAAATCCTAAAACAAACCTTAAACTCTAAACCTAACCCTAAAGCTTAAACTTTAACCTAAACCCTGAACCTAGCATTTAACCCTAAATCTAATGCAAACCCTAAAACCTACCTTAACGCCTAAACCTACCTTAACGCCTAATCCAAACCCCAAACCCTAGTCAAGCCCTAAACCATTTTCAAACCCTAAATCCAACCCGCAACATTTAATGGTCTAGACCTTGAAACCAATGAAATCCAATAACCTTGAACCCAATCCAAACACCCATCCCAAACCTGAAGGATTTGTATGAAAATCTCATATTAAATAATTTGTTTCTTAATGCATCATAGAGGATGAAATACTTAGGAAATTTTATTTTATTAAGTTTTTCGTATGATTTCTCAACAAAAAATAATAATAAGATTAAACAAAAGAAAAGAAATAAAAAGTGATCTTAAGTATAAATAGTCATATCTAAACTCTACCTAAAGGTTGGAGACCCCGGGTAGTATTTTTATATTTAAGGATTTGATTTCAAAATTGTACCTCATCAGCATGCATAACTTCTATTTACATATATTTAATTTTAAATTATTGCTTGCATTCATTTCACATATTTATGTCTTTTGATTATAACAATTTATTTAATTGTAGTATCATCGTTTTTATTGCATAAAATGTTTTTTATGGAAAATATTATTAAAAAATATGGATTTTGAAACAAAAATAAAATAGCATTTCAAGAGAAATAATTTTTGGTACTTTGCCTAGAGGTCAGAGAGTCTCCAATAATTGTCATATACAATAGTGTTGTTTTTATTTTAAAAGAATATCGTGGTGGATTATTGGCTGACCGAGTTATCTTTAAATTCTTATTAGATGTTAAAAAATTTTTAAGGTAATTATTTAACCTAAAGATTTTTGCAACATTTCTAAATAAGATTTTTATCAAATAAAATTGTTTTTTTTTTAATGGAGGGAATTATCATCAAATTTTAAATTGAAACAATTTTTATTCAATACTAAAAGATAATGCATGACTAATTGGTACTATTTTTAAATGGACGTTGTGGAGGTGTTAATATTTCCCCACGTATTATTATACTCCCAAAATCCAGCTCTATTTTCAAATACCAAAAATTTCTTATTGATGAACCTTAAACCATGTTTCTTTTTTTTTTAGTTTAATTAATAAGATAACCTTCTTAGGTGGCCAATTACACCTAATAAAAAAATTGGTAATGACTTCATTTTTTTTAATTTACAAATTTTACATCTAGGGATGGGTTTACGGACCCTTACGTTGCGATACCTTGGTAACTCCACCAGAGACGTTTTTTTTAAGAGTTAGATAGAAAATTAATCATGTGTGATCTAAAGTTTTGGATTTAATGGTTTTTAGTTAATTTTTAATTTTAATTCCCTCTATTTTAATCTTTTTGTAAAAATAATGCATCCATGCTTTAATTTTGTCATTTGTTGTGTTATTGAAACTTATTCACTATCTTCACTCACTTCATAATATTTACTTGCATTCCATTTAGGAAAAAATAAAGTAGGCATGCTCTTGTGAAGTGATAACCTCTATATTTGCTAATGAAACACTCTCACTCATATTGAACCCTTTCTTTTTGCAATCTGTAATGGGTGAGGATTAGGGTGCCTTACTGGTTTATAATGAATGATAATGTAAAGAATAATCTGGGAACCTTTAGATGTATAAATCATAACCTAACATATCGTGAGCCTAAGAAGCCAATCTAAGGTAAGGCCTTGTAGACCTTTTTTGTATAACTTAGCTGAATTAGGACACATAAGAAATACTCTAATATAACTTGTATTTTAAAGGTAACAATAATGTAAATTTTTTAAAAAATATATACAAGAATAAAATTCTTCCAATAAAATTTTCTTTTGACATACTAATCGATTTTTTAGTGTTTGTCTAAGAATTACATCTTAAAAAAAATGTTCTTTTCGTATTTTCCAATAAAAAGAAAAAACCACAAAAGAAAGAATTTAAAGTAAAAAAAAAGGTTTCTTAATTTCTTTATTAGCCAAAAAAAAAAAAAAGCAAAAGTGTGGAAAAGAAAAAATCTTAAAGTGAGAAAAGATTTAGGATATGTAAGGATGTTATTAAATTTTTTCTAATTCAATAATTGCATTTTGCATTCATCGTTAATATGGTTTTTATATTTTGGGTCATGTGTATAAGAAATTCCATTTTGTACACATATTTGCATCATTATCATACTTATGTATTTATAAACATGCTTTTGTGTGTCATGCAAGTTAGGAATTATTTTGTGCTGTTTATTCAATAAGAGTAATAACATAGACTTTTTGGTTTGACCTCTAAAATAAAATATTTATCTTAATGGGTATCAAAAAGGTGAAAATCGAGAATCAACTAGAAGAAAGGATTAATGTATTAGAACTAAATCAACAAGAATTTGGGCATAAGTTTCAAGAGATGAAACAATAAATAATATAGTTGTTATAAATGGTTAAAGGTTATGGTAGTGTCATAATGTTTAAGTTGAGAAAACCTAGTAATTAGACACAAAAATCACGGAATCGTCACAAATCTTTTTTCATCTAGGTGTAATTGATCACTTATGTGAATTTATTCATTTTAAGGTTTTCCTAATGTAAACTAAAGGTCTCTAAAAGAATAGATTTTGGTTTACATCATCAAAACTGAGATTTGAGAGTCGATTATATGCAGGGAAGGTATATAATTTAAGCTTTATCAAAAATGGTTTTATCATGTAAATTATCAATTCCAATCCTTTCATTTATTTACAAAATATGGTGATGCAAAATTTCTTTCAAAAATATCAAGCAATCATGCAATAAATATTAAATCATACAATGCAATAAATCATGCAATAATATAAAACTATATCATGCAATAAATAAAATCATATCATGCAATAAATCATGCAATAATATAAAAGCATACCATGTAATAAATCATACAATAATATAAAATCATACCATGCAAAAATTATCATACAATAATATTAATGATCTTGCAATAATGTAATAGCATAAAAATCATTCATGCAAATATATATAATCATGCAATCAAATATAATCACACAAATAAATATATTAATAATCAGGTAATTAAATATATTACTAATCAAGAAATCATACAAATGAACATATTAATAATCAAGCAATTAAATATATTAATAATCATGCAATCAAATAAAATATAATCATACAAATAAATATATTAATAATCATGCAATTAAATATATTAATAATCATGCAAATATATTAATAAATCATATAAATAAATATATTAATCATGTAAATAAATATATTAATAACATACAATTCACACATAAATATATTAGGTAATAATGCAAATAAATATGTTAATAATCATGCAATTAAATAAATCATGCGAATATATATATTAGGCAAACAAATTATCATGCAAATATAATATTAGTCATGCAAATTCATGCAAAAATAAATACCATATAATAAATATAAAAATTAAAATAAAAATAATCAATTCAATATTATAAAAGTTATGCAAAAATCATTAAAAAAATGAAAACAAACACTATCTTAATGGATCACGAGTTCCAACAACTTTTCACCTTTTAAAAACTGATGCTTCCTACTATAAATCTTAGCCTTCATTCCAAAAACTCTGATCAAATCTTCTTGCAATTTTTTGCTTGATTGTTTTTTCCTTATTGATTTAAAACTTTACCTAAATTTTTTCATTTTCAATGACCTCTATTTGATCTTAAAGTGAATTGCTATGAGGCCCTTCCTTTGATCAAAGACTCAAGGTCCTTTATATAGGGATTGAAATCCCAATTCAATTCAGAAAATTGTATTTTTACCTGATCTAGAAAAAATCTCTAAGATTCAATTGTCTAAAATCTTTCTTTTTTCCAATGAATTAATGTTCAAGAATTTCCATAGGCATTTAATCAATAAATTTCAAAATCCAAAATTGAATCCAAGACCGAATTTGAAAATGAATCTAAGATTTCCTACCAATTTCCAAATCTCACATTTTTCTTTTTTCTTTCTTTTTCCTTTTGATTTTTTTTTTGGTTACCAATTGACTTTGGCTCTTTTGACTGAAAAAAAAAAGTTAAACCAAAACTTAAATTAAAAAATTAAAATACAAATAAAATTTATGGTTTAATCTTTGAGCCCAAAATTTACTTTTTCAATTAAGGCCCAGTTGCATAATCAAATCAAATTTGAAACCTAATGAATTTCAAAAAATCTGCAGACAAAATGAAATATCTATAGCTATCCCTCTTTGTGCATTTTACGTGAAATATCCATTTTATTCGGGTTAATAAAATAAAAAAAATCTTAAAAGCTCATCCACAACTAAGGCATGAAACTTTAAATAAGATGCTCCCCATAACTAAGGTTTGAAGCTTTAAATGAAAACCTCCCCCACAATTAAGGCTTGAAATTTTAAATGATCAAATCTAAAAAGATACCTAGAAGTTTCAAAGATCTTACCCTGAGGTCTTACATATCATGTCCGAAGGTCTTGAAGATAATGTTTGAAGGTCTTGAAGATTCTGCCCATATGTTTTTTAAATCATGCCTAAAGGTTTTGGAGATTATACTTGGAGGTCTTGAAAATTATGCCTAAAAATCTTGAAGATTATACTCGAAGATCTTATAAATTATGCTTAAAGGTCTTGAAGATTACATCCAGTGGTGTTACAAATCATGCCCAAATTTTACAAATCATTTGTTATATTTGAAAAAAACTCCTCTTTAATAGAGGCTTTGAAACTTTAAAAAAAAATCAACAATTTTCTTTTCATGTGTCGATCTAGTTTGGCTAAATCGCACATTGTGCCAGCTAATCTTGTTATGTCAAACATCTTCAATATTTTTAATCAAGAAATGTCAAGTCTAAGATTTCCATGAAAAATCTTAAAATTTCAGTTTAAAATTCAGAATTAAATATAATGAATGCCACAAAACTCCAAATTCAACATCAAAATTCAAACTTTAGTTTTTTTCAAGATTGTGCCTGGAGGTCTTAAAAATCATGCTCGGACAAAGGTCTTAAAAATCATACTCGGAGGTCTAGGGATTATGCCCAGAGATTTTATAAATCATGTTTAGAAGTCTTAGGGATTATGCTCGGAGTCTTAAAGATTATACCTAGAGGTCTTACAAATTATGCCCGAAGGTCTTAGGGATTATGCTTAGAGGTTTTGGGGATTATGTCTAGAAGTTTTAGGGAATATGCTCGAAGGTCTTATAAATCATGCCTAGAGGTCTTGAAAATTATGCTCGAAGGTTTTACAAATCATGCTTGAAAATCTTAGGGATTTTGCTTGAGGTCTTACAAATAATGTCGGAGGTCTTGGAGATTATGTCTGAAGGTCTTAGAGATTACATTTGAAGGTTTTACAAATCACTTTTTATATTTGAAAAAGGTTTTACAAATCATGCCCGAAAATCTTAGGGATTTTGATTAGAGGTCTTACAAATAATGTCAGAGGTCTTGAAGATTATGTCTGAAAGTCTTAGAGATTACATTTGAAGGTTTTACAAATCACTTTTTATATTTGAAAAAGCTCTTCCTTAACAGAGGTTTTTAAACTTTAAAAATAATTTCTTTTGAAATAAAAACATATCATCTTGGAAAAAGGCTTCACCCCTTAATCAAGGTTAAACACTTTTACAAATCTAATTTTGAAAATTTTCTTAACCCAAAACTCATCGCTTTTGTCATGAAAATTTTTTCTCAATCCAAAATTGAGATCTCATACTCAAAAAATTTTCCTTAATCGAATGTCAGAATCTTATATTTCAAAATTCTCAACCTTTCATAATTAAAATCCAAAGTCAAAACTAAATATGTAATGAATAAGATTAATGTAATGCATGTAATGCAAATATAAGCCAATGTCATGCACCTTTAATTGTGGTAATAAGGTCTGTAAACTTTTTCCAATTTTTTCGCCAAGCTTTAGAACTGGCTAACACTTTTTTTCAACTAGTTTTCATGAACAATTATTCGCCACTTTCTTTTGACTCGAGATATTCCTCTTTTTTAAAACCATTCCTCTTATCCAATGATTTTCTTCAAACCTTTTACCTTGACCATTTTCCTTGTTCCAAAAAGTCATTTTTATTATAATGACCTGAAAATCACCTATCTCTAATCCATACCAATTTATGTTAATTCAAATATAAATGTCTTTACAACAAATGCTCCAATATGTTCATTACAACCAAAGAAATTGCCCTATATAACAACTCTATGATCCAAAAAATGCATATTTTTTTGAAAACATGTGATTGAATCTATTAAAAATTGGTGATTATTGCGTAGAATGATGAAAGTGAATCACAACTTGGTTTTTCAAGGGAATTAAATGGTTCAACACACTAAGGTCTTAAAAGAGATTTTGCCACTATACGAGAAAAAGCAAATTAGTATTTCTTTATTTAGGCTTACCAATGAAAAATCATATTTTAAAACATAATCCATTTTTGTACTCTCTTAATTTCTAGATATGGTAATTTAACAAATGTCAAGACTCGCTATAATAAGCTTAAAATTTTTGAAAAAAGAAAAAAAAGGCTAAAATTTCAAAACAAATCTTCAATTAGGGTTCATCTTCTTGGATTTTTCAAAGGTTTTCATTGTTTATTGGTTCTTTCAAAATCACTTCCTCTAATGACATTACTTGAGTTGCTTTCATTCTTTAGACTGCCCATTCGGGTTTTCACCCTATAGTTTCATTTTTTTTTAACTATTTCATCATGCATTTGAAAACTTAAAATTCATCCAAACTTAAAATACTATATTTCATCATTTAGTTATATATACAAAATAAATATAATAAAAAATATAAACTTAAGTAAACTAGCAAACCTTTTGAGCCAAGTATAAACTACTTGAACTTGATTCATTACTTGAGTAACTTGAACTCGACTTGATAATGAATGATTCAAGCTTGAATTTTACTAATTTGAGCTTGAATAGCTCATATGTAGCTTGACCCTTTTACATCTTTAGGCAAAATGGATCTTAAATTAGAAAAGCCAAGATCTAATTGGAGCAAGTTTTGGTTGCCCTATCATACCTTGCCCTATGGTATATAGAAATATTATATTTTATTATTTATTTAATATTAAATAATAATATATTATTATATTAATAAATGTATTATTTAATATTAACTTAAAGTATTAATTTAATAAAAAAAATATTTAAAATGTAATTAATATTAAAAATATAATTATTTCATGAAATTTATATTAAAATGATTATAAAAACAAATTTTCTAGTAGGATCAATTTGGGTAATGCACATTCTTTTCAGGTTGGGATTGGGTATCAAAATTAATAATACAGGGTTGATGCGAAGTAGATTCCATTAAAGATATTATATTGTTAGTCATTGCTACTTTTTGTATATATACAAATGCACATATCAAGTAATAAAATAAAAGTATTATAGCATCATCTCTCAAGTGATTATAAATTGTAATTGTTAGGTAGTTTTCAAGTACCAAAGTTGAGATCCTAAAATCTTAAATCTAAATAAATGGAACTTTAAGGTTGGTTGCAAAACTAAGAAAACAGAAAATTGAAAGGCAATGTAGGTTTAGATTTTAACTTCAACAACTATCACTTGAGAAGTAAAAGAGTATAGCTAAACTAGATCTAAAAACTTGAAAAAAAGAAATTCTGTGATTGTTGAATACTTGTAGTAGAAAAGAGGAGACTTGAAACAATGATTGCATGAAAGAAAATTTAAAGAGCAACATATTAGAAGAAAAGAATATGAATGTTGAAAACTTGGAGGTAGAAAATAAAACTTAAAACCAAAAATAAGAATAAAAAAAGATCTTGAAAAATAAATACTTCTTGAATTAAAGAAAAAATTTAAAGAAATAAACTTTTATTATTGACAAATCTATCACCTAAGCCAATAACTTAAAGTTAATAACTAAAATTAAATAAAAATTAAATAAAACTATGAAAAGAAAATAAAGAAGAAGCGAGAGATTAGAGGTGTGTTAAGGGATGAAGAAACAAGTGATAATGACCTTCCCATTTATAGAAGGAGATTCGGCTATAGGGGATGGGATTATAAGAGTTTAATTTTTATTCAAATACTAAAGATGAAGGCTATCCTAATATTCCAAAGAAGCTTGGCCGAATAGGATTCTTGGTTCTTGAAGTGGTATAGCCAAATGGTGTTTTAGGAAGCAATCTTGGCCGCATGATCATTTTTGTGCAATCTTGATTCAAGACTCCTTTCTTGGTTTGGCTAAGATGGATTCAAAATAAGATAATTTGCTTATTTATCTAACTTTTAAAATTTAAAGAGATAAGTCATCTTTCAAGTAAAATTCTTCAAGGGTAAACAAAAAAGTTATAGTGGAGTTCAAACTATTTTGGCTGAATGGTTAGAGTCCTTATAAGCTTGAAGTTCTTCAAATGATGCATCAACTCTTCTTGGACTAAGAGTGGTCAATTATGATAAGGATTAGAAAGTCCTTGATAGATGCAAATTCTTTTCTTGAGCATATGATAAGTCCTAATACAACTAGAAGTCTTTGACCTTTGGCCGAATACATGTGAGTGTCTTTGGACCAATAAGATTAGACTATTCTTTGGTCTTGTATGGTAAAATGCTTTTTTAGATGCATGGATTGCATGTTTTCTCATCCAAAAGCTTTAAAATCTTAAACTGTAAGAAAATAGCATTAAAGCACCAAAATTTGAACAAAATTTAAAAATTAACACCAATTTTTCATGTAAAATTATTTTATTTTTAGATGTTATTAATTAGGTTAGATTTTGGAACAAAAAAAAGATCGTCCCGTTCAATCTCATCTCATTCTCATCCTTATTTATGAGTTATTCTATTTATTTTTAATTAAATTCAAATAATTTAAAAATAAAATTAAAATAATTAAATTCTTATATAACTCTTTTATTTAGTACTGTAAATATAATGTTCCCTTAAATTATTTACACACAATTTTTAAAAAAATTTAAAAAATAAAATATCTAGAGCGACTTGCCTTGAATAATAAAATTTTTATTAGACTTTTACTTATCCACATGAATGTGATGCATAAAATATAATTCATTTATCTAAATAAATAGGAGTGGTTGTTGGATTCTTATTTGTACAGCTAAAGGACTAAATTAGACCTCGGAACTGGAAATTAAGTGTTTTTTTTTTTTTTTTTTTGCAACATGCATTTGCATTGGAACAATTTCTGAAGCAAGCCAAGGGCAAAAATTTTTTCTTGAGATTAACACAAATTTTTTTTCTTAATTTGTGATATTTTAGAAAATAGACAATATTTTCTTGGAAGAAAACAGACAGAGACAATTGAGGGCTAGGATAGGACAAGCAATATATAGGGTATGAAGACAACTGAGGGTTAGGATAGGACAAGCAATATATAGGGTATGAACAATCAGTCAGTCTGGTGATTTAAAAACATGTGATGTGCTTTTGAGTGTGTGGATGTATTATTATTTAATAATAAAATAATTTAACCATATTTATATGAATGGGACCAACACTTCTAACAAAAATGCATTGGCTACTCAACCCCTCATCACTTATTCCCAGGCAAGTTGCTGTGATCCCCCAAACAACTTCTTCTGGCTCTTTTATTGTTAATATTTTCATTTCTTTTGTATTTTTTTTCTTCAATCAAATAAAGCTTTAAACAAATCCATTTCCTTGGTAAGCTTTTGTTTTTCTTTATAGCAAAATTATTTTATACATAGGAGAGTGATCAATTTACGATAAAAAATTTTAATTTTTCATATTTTTTAATTATTAATTTTAATATATTTAAAGGATGCAGAACAATTAAAAAAATAATTTAATTTATTTTTTTTGAATTTATTAAAATTAATAATTAAAAAATATGTAAAAAAATATGAATATTTTTAATATAATTTGATCCTTCCTCTTTATATATATATATATATATATATATATATATATCAAAGTTAACAAGTTTCTTCATTAAAAATCAAAGCCCCTAACTCTAATGACTAAATCTAAACAACATTAATTTTGAGCAAATGTCAAAACGTTTTTCTTAAGGCATCCCTCTCCGAGTGAGCAGGCAATGTAAAAATCATTAAATCAATTGTACAACATTAAGGTAAGATTCTTTAGATCAAATTGATATAATTTTTTATTAAAAACAATCAAATGAAACTTATATTTGAAATTAAAATAGATAGATTAAAAAATATTGTTACCTAATAAAATTTTAAATAATTTAAAATATTTTGAGATTTTATTTAAATAGATTTTTTGTTAAATTTTTTTACTTTTCGTTAGAATAAATTTCTATAAAATTTTGGATTCATCTAATGACTGTTAGATAAAACATGAAATTTTTTATCACTGTTAAAAATACGAAAACTATACTTTTTCTTCCTTCACTCCTTTTATTTTATTTTATTTATGTTTTTGGTCTTTTGCTAAAGATAAGAGCATGATTAATCATTTTGAGAAATAGGAAGAACTTATATCGAATGTCAACATATGTTCCAGCTGGAGATGCTCATGCGCCCAACCTTCATGATCAAATTTGAGCAAAATATGGCATACAATGATTCTAATTTTGACTAGTAACATAACTCAAATATTGTGCTTTAATAGTTGTCATTTTCAGATAGAGATGGCAGTCACAAGTAAGGCCCTCGTTTAAGCAGAGATATATTCAAGTTTTTATATCATATTCTTTTCATATGTAATTGACCCAGATCCATAATTGCAAAATAATTGTAGCCATGAATTTGAAAGTAATAATTAACCAGAGAAGACAAAGTTGTTGGGTTTTCTGTTGTATTCACCATCATGTGATAAAATAAGAAATTGTGAATGACATTTTGCCACTTGGGGGCCTATCAATTTGCAGAGCCAGAGGGTTTAAAGAATAGTGAGCAAGTGCATCCCGTCGCTACATCATAACACCCAAAAGGAAGTAATCAATGAATATATTTCTTCTCTTCCAAGACAAGCAGATCAGATATATACTGACAAAGAATATATCTATAATCAAACGAACTCTCCCTTATTTTTAGGACTTAACAATATCTCGTACTAAATTTAAATTTTTAATTCAATTTATTGATATAAATATTTTTAAAAAATTATATTTAATATGTCTCAAATTTTAATACTTTTAATCCATTCCTTTGCTTTAGACTGTGTATCATTTTAAAAACAGTAGCTTCCACTCAAAAATTTTCATTTTCAAAGGGCCTTGCAAAATTTTGTCTCTATGTAATTGGGTAGGGAGATGCTTACCCATAAAAAGACATTAAATAAGGAATATTCTGTTGAAGAATGATGCGTTTAAATGAAACAAAACGGTTGTAGGTAAGAGAGGAACATTTACATCATCGGAAAAAGGATGTGAAGATGAGGAATGGGCACAAAATGAAGCAACTATATTGGAAGAGTGCAAGGGTTAAACTGGTTCTGGTTGGCCATGTGTACGAAATTTTTTGCATTGTAGAAGCAACCGGTTACTTACGTATTTCAAGGCAAATTTTTGGGCTGTTATTACTTCTACCATACTCCATTTATTTCATAAAATTTACTTTTAAAAATATTTTTAAAATTATTGATTTTTTTAAAACAGTATAGATTTTTTGTTGATTTGATGACTCGATAAAAAATATTTATTTCTTTGATTGTGTTTTTAAATAATTTGCTATTTTTTCCAATATTGATATTGACATAACTATAAAAAATGATTTATTATTAAATATACAAAATATTTGTTATTGAAATATTAAAAATATAAAAAAATTTAATATAAAAACTTTAAAATTGTAATATTTTAATAATAATAATAATATTTAATATTAAAATATTATATTACTATTGGATATTTGAAAAAATATTATTTAAAATTAATAACATTTTATTTCAATATTTTAACATATTTAAAATACTACTATTGTTATTAAAATATTATTTTTATTAATATAAAAATTTTAAAATAATAGTATGAATTTTTAAAATATTAAATATGTTTTTACTATTAAAATAATAATAGTTTTATATTAAAAATATTTAGTATTAAATCATAAAACATATTATTTATTTATATTTATTATTAACATAGTAATATATTTAAAAAATTTTCATTAAAATATTAAAAAGTGCTATATATTATAAATTTATATTAAGAAATGATGAAAATACTCACATTGTTAAAATTTATTATTAAAATAATGATGTTATATTGGATATTCATTATTAAAATAAAAAAATAGTTATAATATTAATAGTTATTATTTCTCATTAAAATAATAATATAATACTATTTATTATTAAAATTAAGACTATTTATTTTAATAATAGTTAAAATAACTCTTCAAAAAATAATAGTTAAAATATAATTATTTAAAATTAAAATATTAAAAAGACTTTTTATTAATATTTTAATTTTTAAAATATTTTTGGATTCAAAGTAAACAAAATATTTTTTATTGATAGTATTTAGGGTTTGATAAAGTTAATTTCAAGTCTAAAAATCATAACCAAAATCCAATTAGAGTCAAAACTATGCTCACGTGGTTGACAACTATCCTTATTTATGGGCAACTCTTTTTTTATGATTAAAACAAGTATGTTTAGAAAGGAAAAATATAACTTCTTTCTCTTTCTATTATGCATATAATAAAACAATTTTAAAACTAAACATAATATACACACACTTGTAAGCACTTTACAACCATTAAAAAGCAAAGAAATATCAGTTGTTTGACTCATTTAGTTTATATTATCAACCTCCTTCAAGAACTTAAGAAAAGCAATAAAACATTAATAATTTTTTAATCATATTACTTCTAAATTTTAAAAGCCTAATTAAGCATATAACAGGACTCATTTCAAGAATTTCAAGATAAGCAATGAGGCTAAAAAATCTCAAATACATGCTTAATAAACTCAAAATCTAAACAACTTGGCCATAAAAGTTTCTTCATTAGTGAAGCTATAACAAATGTCAAAATTATTGGTAAAGAATGTCCATTACTCTTCTATCATTTCCATTCTCTCATAATATACATATATACATATTTTGAAACTTTTTATTAATGTACTTAACATGGGGTACAAAGACTTAAAATAAAGTGATAGCAAAGCTGTAAAAATATAAGTCTCAACTTAAGTCATATATAACCATTTACTTTTATGGATGATATCTTTTATCTAAAAAAGACATTTTAAACCTAAAATCTACATCACTTAAAATATAAATTTAAACTTACGGTAAGAGCACCAATAAAGAAATCATGCAATTAAGAATTTAAATTAAATTTATTTTCTAGCCTTGGTTACAATGATTTATTCTTGAGAAAAAAATACATCAAATTTCATATGAAAAAAGTAAAAAATACAAAAAGATGTGAAGTCTAACCTTAAAAAATTCATCAAACTCAACTTAACTAACAAAACTTCTTTTCCTATGGCAGCGATTAGAAACACAAAATAATAGTGACTTATTTTAAATTCCTTCAATCAAATAAATTGGCATAGAACCATTCAAACAAAAATAGGG
Source organism: Durio zibethinus (assembly GCF_002303985.1). Next base: position 9,191,421 of record NW_019168159.1, on the reverse strand, counting down.
TTGGATCAAAAAGGGTAGAGGAAGAAGTATAAAGAGTAATAGAGCAAAATCAAAAGACAAATGACCTTAGTCTAACAATTAGAAAAATAAAAATCTTTTTTTGCATTTTGTTGTAAGCTAGTTTTCATAGAATTTTAAAATGTTCATATTATTACTTTAAACTCATTAATTTATTCAATATATAACTGCATTTCTAATTCGTTGTCATTATTCATCTATCTTAAATGCACTTTTAAAGATGTCTGTTACAATGGGTGAAATATAGTAAGAAAGTAAAGAATTGAAAAGCCTTGAAGAACAAATGAATATATTTTCAGCCACCATACATCATGTAAAGAATATGTATATATTGAAATCATGTATTTATGAAGATGAATAGAAGTACTTGAATCAAAGTTGTAAACACTACGAAACCCACATACAGATAAATGATTTGAACTTAGAAAACTCCTAAATACATAAAAACAAATTACAAATTTAAAATTCAAACAAATAATTGAAAGTTAAAAAGGGAGAAAGAAAGGGATAGACCTTAAGATTTATAGAAGTGGCTACATAAGTAAAGCGAAGAGAATGGAAGAGGGCTTGTCCTCACTCGATGATGTTTTCCCCATTTTTTACCTAAATTCAATTGCCTTTTCTTTTATTTCCAATGAAAAAGGTTTCCTCACTATTGAAACTCTATGAAATAATGAAATATCCTATAGTTAGTATACTTATTATTGACCTAAAAAATGAAAATTTTGGAGCAAAAGAGAAAAATTAAGAAAAAAATAAAAATAAGGGATATAAAGCATCAAAAGTATTATAATAGATTCTAAATTATTAAAATTTAAAAAATTGAAGAATCAACAAACCATAGAAGAAAGGGAAGATAGGAAATGAAAAGAAAAAAAAATGAAGTGAAAATATTAATAAAGGTGGTAGAGTGGGAATTAACTTTTAGAACTATTTAAATAACATTTTTAAGATTTAGATAAAATCAAACTAATTTTTCTCTCTTTCTCTTGCTTGCTTTCCACTTTTAAGTAGACATCCAACATTTTTTTAAAGTCTCATGACCTTTATCTTTAGTGTGTGGAAATATAGAAGTATCATTGACAAGTAAAAAATTCCTTTTATATCCTAAAATGGACAGATGTTGCATTAATAAAGAGCTATAGACAAAATTATATGTAAGTTAGATGATGATTTTAGATCCAAAAGACTAAAGGTATGTTTGATTTATAAGATTATGATACGCTGATATTATGAAAAGATTAGATTAAATAATATCATCTTATTTTGTGTTTGATTTATATAAGGATTAGGATATGATAATTTAAATTATTGATGTAATTTTTAAGAGTATAATTGTACATGTAAGTTTAATCTTATAGATTAAAAATAATTCTCTCTACTTGATTGAATCCTCTTATGCCAAGAGGATGATTAATCATTTTTGTAATCGTATCTCTTTTTTTTAAATACAAATCAAATATAAGATGATTATTATCCTATATACCAAAAATAACCTAAAGGAATAACTATGAAGGATTTATTAGAATGTAAAAAATGAAAGATTTGTATCCAACAAAAAACTAGAAAATGAAAGAAATAGTATTAATATATATAATGAGTAAATTTCATCATTGATCACTAAATTTCTATCAAAATTTCATTTAAGTTAATGAACTTTAATTTGTACCGATAAAATTATTAATTTTTTAATTATAATAAATCTAATTATTTTAACAAGTTTCATTAAAAAAATTAACAGAAAATGGTGCAAATATTACGTAAATGATTACATCAATGTCAAGTCAATATCATATCAACTAACATATCCATTTTTTATCTAAATTTTGACTTAGCTATTAGGGGTGATTTTTTATTCTTTGTATTTTGGGTTGTTTTCTTTTTTTTTTTTTTTTTGTAATAACTTGTTGTTGAAAAATTAAATTTGTTATGAAATTAGGTTGGTTTTTCAAGTGTGGTTGGTTTAAATTGAGGTGTGGTGGCAATAGGTTTAGATCAAGACAAAGAATTATATTTTTCTTTTATTTTTGCTATGTTTTTCTTTTGATTTTGTTGGAATTGGATTTGTTGTGAATTTTGTGTAGATACCTCATTTTGTCAATTTTTTCGAAATGAAGGCGAGCTTCGATCATGAATCGTGCCCATTGGGAAGCTGAGGGCCCAATAGACAAATTTTCATTTTCATTTTAATTTGATTTAATTTATTTAACATTATTATTACTATTATTTAAAAAAAGGTTTAAAATAAAAGGAAAATTAAAAAAAAATTGTGATTCAATTTCGGAAATGCTAGAGCGTGATCCTTGGTGAGTCAATCCCAGGTTCGTTAGAGTGTAATTCATGCAAAGGATCAATTCACGGATCAATAAAATTATGATCGCAGATTTTGTGGAAAGGAATTTTTTTTTGGACAAATAGGAATCCCTATAAAGGATTCAAGACAGCAATCAACAAGGTAGGCTAATTCTTCCATACGGCAGCCATTAGATAAACACAACACAGTGAATCCACGAAACACACCCTCAAACCTCAGAGGCTTTAGTTCGTCAATAAACCCAGAAAACCCACACTCATTCTTATAAATCAAACCTAAGTTCATGCCCAGAATTTGAAAAACAAGAGAAATCTCTAATCAAAGCAATGTATGTTATTTGGTTGTCTTCTGAGATTTGTTGGTAGTTTCAAGATTAAAGAAAGGGAGCGCGATTCACTGGTAAAAAGAGATAAGCGGAATTTGAACTAGGCGATGCGAGCTTGTCAACTTTTGGAGAACCTTGACCTTGATGTCGATCATTGATTTGGTAGATTAGAGAGAGGAGACAAACACGAGAAAGAGGTGAGTAGCGACGGTGAAAAAGTGGTCTGGTTTGGTGGATGAAGTTCTAGCCTGAGAGAAGGAGTTACGTTGCTGGTCCTGCAGAAACAGGGGAAAACAAAGAAGAAGATCGACTTTATTCATTTAAATGCTTTGACCCAATTTGAAGACCCGCCCGCATGCCATCCTAGGGGGGCTGATCTAGGTTTTTTAGACTTGCTTGTTAGAAGCTTTAGGCCAGATAATTTTTGACCCAAAGTTCTTAACCAAGCCCAGATTTAAATCAACCAAGAACCAGTTCCTTGGTCAGTTTGTTGGCCTAAATTGGTGTTAAGCCCACAGTTTGTCTTGGATTTCCTTTTAAGCCATGCCCAAGCTATTTAGGTAATTTCTATGTTTCTTTTTATTTTGTTATGTACTTATCAGTTTATCTAAATAAAGAGTGGATGATCTTTATAGGCATAAAAAAATAAAAATAAAAAAAAAAAAATCTTTTCAAATAAATTCATGAATCTTATCAAACTATTAGAAGAATTTTCATGGATTTAAATTTTATGAAATTCACCAAATTATTGAAAAATTTCATAAATCAATTTTCAAAGAAACTATTTTTATCCTACCAAACTATTGGAGGATTTGCTTCTTAAATTAAGTCATACCAAATTATTGAGAGACTTAATGAAATTTTTAAATTTTTTATATATCTTTTTACAGTAAAATCTTACTAAATTATTAGGAGATCTGCTTCAAAATAAGTCTTATCAAACTATTGTGAGACTTTATTAATTTTTTTGAAAGAAAATAAATTAATAAATCCAACGACAGAGCTTCTTCAAAATAGGATATTAGTCTTTATGAATACTTATGAAGTGAGAGAATTATCTTAAATTGTTACTAAACTATTGGAACAATTTTAAGATTAATTTTCAATATTAAATATTTTAGTAACTTACAAACATGTTCAAGGCTTGAATAATTGAAAGTCAAATTGGTACTATCCTTTAGATGGGCATTGTGGGGGTGCTATAACCTTTCTCATATGTAATCGTACTCTCAAACCTAACATCTGATTTCGTGGATCAAAATTTGCTTCAAGTGGTCAATCACATTTAAACAAAAAAATTGGTGGTGACTCATCTAATCTATATCTAGCGATAGGTCACGGATCTATACATTATGATAGTTTGGCAACTCCATTGGAGAAATCAAGAGTCAGACCAGTAAATAATTTCTTATTATCCAAGCCTTACTTAATAAATTTGAGATTATTTTCCTTCTTTCCTATTTCTTTCTTTTCATTGTTTATATTTTGTTAGTTATTCACCTATATCCGTCATTTATTTGCATGTACATAACATAAAGCTCTCCACCTGAGCTCTACCCTTAGGAGAGAGTGAAGTAACTATGTCCTCATGAGATTTCATGTCTCCGTATGAACCTGTGAAATATTTTCACTCAAATTGAATCTTTTCCCATGAAGCCTATGATGGGTGAGGATCAGGGTACCTTACTAGTCTATAATGGATAATGATGTAAAGAATAATTTAGGAACCTTTTAGAAGTAATCCAAATCACATATAGTTAACTTTAAGATCCTAATCATAAATAGAGCCATGTACCTCCACCATTTATAGTTAACCTAAAATTTAGGGTCATGTTGTTATTTTACTTGTTTTATAGTATTTATTCTTTATTTTTGAGGTGACTAATCGATTTTTTTTATCTTCTTTTTATTTTTTTCTTCTTGTGCATATTTGTCAACATACATGCAGATTGTATATTATGCTTACTAAACTTTTTTTTTGTATGTATGCATTCATGTATCACTGCATTTATTCTCATGCATAATCTGATGGGTCCATAAACGTCATTCTAAATTTATACCATAATTGTGAGAAATCAAGGTTCAAGGATAGCTCAACACTAGTACTACACTCATGCTAGAGCCAGGAAAATGGAGCATGACAATATGAACCGTGTTGAGAGACTAGAAAAAGCTCAAAAAGTAATTAAAAAAAAGCTAAGTTGGATCCTTGATGCTCTAGAAAAAAGGAACAAAGAAAAAAAGATGGAAGAAGATAGTTCACATAAAGTTACTGAATCACTATATCCACTAGGTTTTGGTCCGCATTAGACCAAAACCATTCCAAACTTATAGCCACAACAGACTACGGGGAATGTTTGAAGTTACACCAATCCTGTCTTCGTTAAAAAAATAGAAAAGTCGATCCAAATTCTCAGAATGGATGAGATAAAAGAAGAAATAAAGTTACAGACGACTGTGTCCCCAGTAGATTCTAAGATCGATCATGCTATTAGCAGATAGAAGAAAGATTGCAAATTGTAAAAGGTGTATGTTCAGTTAGACAGGACTCGCATAAAATCATGAAATGATCTAACTTGGTCCTTCATCAACCAATATTACCACATCATAGATATGGCTTATGATCGCCTTTCATTATAAGGGATGGAGAAGAAAGCATTTGAGTTTCTCAAGGAATATGCCCAAAGGCAACAAAATGTCGCTGCTCAAGTACAACCTCCTTTAATAAAAAAATGACAATGCTATTTGTAAGCATTTTAAAGTCACCATACTATAAGAAGATGATAGGGAACGCAACAAAGAACTTTGTTGATGTGGTGATCTCATGAAAGATTATCGAAAATGCCATCAAGAGTGGCTAGGTTGAGAAAGGAAAGATTAACAGTACTAAAAAGAGGGGATGCCTAAGAGAGAAGAGGATGAAGTTCAAGCGGTGAGTTTTGAAGGGTAGCAATCCATAAATTATGCTCTATATCCACCATATGTTCATCTTGCTTACTATCATAAAGCCAATAATGTTGTACAAGTTCTTTACCAACCTTATTTCCTAATCATGAACAACATCACTCTAAGTCCTCATCAACTAGCTTTTCAAGCACCTACATATAAGCTTAATCTTATTACTACATTAGTTTCAAGGCCTAACAATCAAGTGAGTAGAAGGTCTATGGGTAATCAAAAGAGAGCTCATATTGATTTTATTCCCATAACCTAAACTGAGTTATTTCTAAAATTAATCAAGAATGACCTAATATCCTCAGTTTTTTGAAACCATTGAAGCCATCTTATCCTAAATGGTATAATATTAATCCCACATGTGACTAACATAATAGATATGTAGGTCACTTCATAGAAACCTGCCCTACTTTCAAGCATAAGGTACAAATTTGATTCGAGCAGGGTTGATGAGCTTCAATGATGAATCAGAGGAGTTGAATATCCACAAAGGCCCTTTATCTAATCACCTAGGGGCATGATTTTGAAAAGTTAATTGGAACTACTTATCATCTTAAGATTTTTTGAGAATGTGAATTTTTTTTACGTACTTGGATTTCATTTTATTTTTCATCATTTTAATTAAAAATGATAGATTTGATGCATTTTCATGACATTTTTCTCTTGTGTGAATCACCATTATTTACCTTTAACTTCTCATACCTTTTCTTCTATCCATTATTTAATTCCAAATCATGAATGTTTAGATAGTTGTGATGATAATTCAAGATTTGATTTTGGAAACATCATTCATGATGATTAGATTGATAGATAGAGATTATTGAGATGACTAAATAAAAGAAAGGTGAAGGGTTTTGAAAGTGATGCAATATATGATCTTTGTGAGTGTTCGTTCATAAATTTATTCTCCATTAAGAGTATTCATGATTAAAATGAGAAATGGCCATCTTTTTTTATCCTTTAAAAAAAAAGAAAAAAAATTATCCTTTGCTACTCCATTTGAGCCTATTAAAATTTTTTTTTTGAGAAACCTTAACCAAGGATCACCCATTAGGGGGCAAAAATTGAGAAACCTGTTCATCCTTAGAGGGTAAAACCCTTTTGTGATCAAGTTTTTTTGACAAATGAAAAAATAAAAAATAAAAAAAAAATTGGTAGAGCAAAATGCCAATGTGCTCCATAAAAAAAAGAGAAAAGAAAAATGAAGAAAAAATTGATGGGGTAAAAAGCCAATGTGCTCCACATAAAGAAATCCCTGGTTCGATTACCTTATAAATATAATTTAGGCCTATTTTATCCATTTCTTTGGCAACCTTTACCTTAGCCTATGTTACATCTCTTAAAAGTCTGTTTTGATCGAACATGAATACTCGATTTGAATAATCATGAATTGAATTAGGGAGGATTTGTCATTAGATTGTTTGAAGATTTGATTGAAGTGTCACTGATGGATTAGAGGATAAATTGAAAAAAGTGTGCCAAAAAAAAAGAAAAAAAAAAAAAAAAAAAAAACAAAAAGCAAAAAGAAAGAAGAAAAAAAAAAGATAAAACAAAAGCAAGAAAAAAAAAGGAATACTTAAATTGAAAATATGAAAAAGCAGTTTGGGTAAAGGCAAAAACTTGAAAAGATAATTTCATGTGAAGATCCCAAGAATGAGGATGATGATTAGCTCAAAGATTGAAGATATGTGCTTTTGAAAGATGATTTTGAGTTTGAGTTAAAAATTGTCTGAACAATTGTTATTTTGGATGTTAATATCCTATTTGAATAAATCACAGCATTTTGCCTTTATTTATTCTTGAGTTGTTATTGACCCTACCTTTTGTTCTTTCAATAATAAAGACCCATTTTTTTTATTCTTTACTAAATGAACATTCTTTGAATGAACCAAAAAAATGTATCATGTCTGTCACTGATTTAAATGATAACAAATAAATGAATGACATTTGTCATTAAAGAGTTCTCCATTTTTCTGAAAGAAATCTAAGATCAGATAAATGAAAAAAGTATAAGAAAGTGATTTACAAGGGAGCAAATAAGGTGACCCAATGATGAATCTTGTAATAGATTGGTTAACATGACCTGTGAATTATGATTAGATAAAAAGAATGATATGGATCATCTGACAAAGTTTGCTTTGAGATTATTAATAATGAAAAGCTAAAAAAGACTGATAGAGTCTTAAGAACTTTATTACCATAATTGAAATTTCATGACATTAGCATTCCATAATTGTTATTTTGGATGTTAATATCCTATTTGAATAAATCACAACATTTTGCCTTTATTTATTCTTGAGTTGTTCTTGACCATACATTTTGTTCTTTCAATAATAAAAACCCATTTTTCTTATTTTTTACTAAATGAACATTCTTTGAATGAACCAAAGAAATGTATCATGTCTGTCACTAATTTGAATGATAGCAAATAAATGAATGACATTTGTCATTAAAGAGTTTTCCATTCTTCTAAAAGAAATCTAAGATCAGATAAATGAAAAAAGTATGAGAAAATGATTTACAAGGGAGTAAATAAGGTGACCCAATGATGAATCTTGTAATATATTGGTTAACATGACCTGTGAATTATGATCAGATAAAAAGAATGATATGGATCATCTGATGAAGTTTGCTCTGAGATTATTAATAATGAAAAGCTAAAAAGGATTGATGGAGTCTTAAGAACTTTATTACCATAATTGAAATTTCATGACATTAGCATTACATACATTATGTTTACATTTGTATCCCAGATAAGACATGCATTGGCATTATCACATTATCACTCATTACCCATTCGATCTTGGCTTAGTCAGATCATTTTCTTAACTCACGGTATCGTCTCAGTCATTCATCTACAGTCTCGGATCGATCTTGGTCATTTTCAGACTCACAGAATCATCCCAATCGTTTGATCTTAACTCAGTTCAAATCATTGTTCTGACTCACGGCATCATTTTGATCATTCATTTACGATCTCGATGCGATTTTGGTTGTTTTTAGACTCGCGACATCGTTTCAGTAATTTATCTACGACCTCGACTCGATCTTGATCGCTTTATCTTTCTGACTCTTCCAAATTATTATAAAACTTTTATGAATCTAGAACCTCTGCGAAACTTAAAATCTTGAAAATATTTTATTTTTTGTGAATCTGAAAGTCCTTGCATTTTTACGAATCTAGAACCTTTATGAACCTTAAAATCTTACGAATTTTTCATTCTTGTGAATTTGAAAGTCCTTGCATCTTTGTGAATCTAAAACCTTTGTGAAACTTGAAATCTTGTGAATCTTTCTTTCTTACGAATCTAAAAGTCTTTTTGAACCTAAAATCTTTGCGAACCTAGAACCTTTATGAAACTTAGAACCTTTGCGAATCTTTTTTTCTTGCGAATTTAAAAGCTCTTGCAAACCTGAAACCTTTGCAAATCTAGAACTTTTATGAAACTTGAAATCTTGCGAATCTTTCATTCTTACGAATCTAAAAGTCCTTGCGAACCTCAAACCTTTATGAATCTAGGACTTTTACGAAACTTGAAATCTTACGAATCTTTTTTTCTTGCGAATCCGAAAACCTTTGCAAATCTTGAATCTTTACGATCTCGTTAAACCTGGAATGTTGGGACTTTCAACTTCTGTTACGTAAGCTCATAAATTTCTGATTGTCCAAATTGTGAATCTTTGGATTTAGAGTTGAAATTTTAAACTTTATTTTTTTGACCTACGATTCAATCCCAGTCACTCAGTCCAAATCATTTTATTTTTCTGAGTCATGGTTCAATCTCAATCACCTATTTTGATCTCGGTTCAATCTAAATCATTTTATTTCTTGCTTTGAGTTTATCTTGGTCATTTTCTTATTTTGGTATACTTCAATCACTTTTTAAATCTCAATTTTCAGACTCGAATAAAATGTATCTTTTTTCTTTGTGCAATTCCTATTCCATAAAAAATTATGTAAAATGGGATAATTGTCGATACTCTATTTTGTTTAAGTTTTTTTTGAAATGAAGGTGAGTTTTGATCTTAAATTGGGTCCGATTGGGAAGCTGAGGGTCCAATAGAAAATTTTTCATTTTCATTTTAATTTGATTTAATTTATTTATCATTATTATTATTACTATTATTTAAAAAAGGTTTAAAATAAAGGGGAAATAAAAAAAAAAAAAAATTGGTGATTCAATCTTGAATTTGTTGAAGCATGATTCTTGGTGAGTCAATCCCGGGTCCGTTAGAGCGTAATTCATGCAGAGGATCAATTCACAAATGAATAAAATTATGATCGCAAATTCTGTGGAAAAGTTTTTTTTTTGGACAAATATGAATCCCTATAAAGGATTCAAAACAGCAATCAACAAAGTAGGCAAATTCTTCCATACGGCAGCCATTAGATAAACACAACATAGTGAATGCATGAAACACACCCTCAAACCTCAGAGGCCTTGGTTCATCAATATACCCAAAAAACCCACACCGATTCTCAGAAATCAAACCCAAGTTCATGCCCAGAATTTGAAAAACAAGAGAAATCTCTAATCAAAGCAACGCATTAACCATTTTGGTTGTCTTTTGGGATTTCTTGGCAGTTTCAAGATTAAAGAAAGGGAGCGCAATTCACCAGTAAAAAAAAAAAAGTGGTATCTGAACTGGGCGACGCGAGCTTGTTGACTTTTGGATAACCTTAATGTCGATCATTGATCTGATAGATCACAGAGAGGAGACAAACACAATAAAGGGGTGAGTAGCGATGTGAAAAAGTGGTCTGGTTTGGCGGATGAAGTTCTAGCCTGAGAGAGGAGTTGCGTTGCTGGTCCTACAGAAACAGAGGAAAACAAGGAAGAAGAGTAGCTTTACTCATTTTATGAAAACGTGGGTTTGACCCAATTTGAAGACTCGCCCGCATGCCATCCTGAAGGGGTTGATCCAGATATTTTAGACTTGCCTGTTAGAAGCTTTGGGCCCAATAGATTTTTACCCAAAATTTTTAACCAAGCCTAGATTTGAATCAACCAAGAACCAGTTCCTTGGTCAGTCTGCTAGGCCAAATTAGTGTTAGGCCTGCAGTTTGTGTTGGATTTCCTTTTAAGCCAAGCCTAAGCTATTTAGGTAATTTCTATGTTTCTTTTTATTTTGTTATGCACTTAGCAGTTTATCTAAATAAAAAGTGGATGATTTTTATAGGTATAAAAAATAAAAATAAAAATAAAAAATCTTTTCAAATAAATTCATAAATCCTATCAAATTTTTGAAGAATTTTTATGGATTTAAATTTTATGGAATTTACCAAACTATTGGAAAATTTCATAAATCAATTTGCATGGAAACTATTTTTATCTTACCAAACTATTGGAGGATTTGTTTCTTAAATTATGTCCTACCAAATTATTGGAAAACTTAATGAAATTCTTAAATATTTTATAAATCTTTTTACGATAAAATCTTACTAAACTATTGAGAGATTTACTTTAAAATAAGTCTTACCAAACTATTGAGAGACTTTATTAATTTTTTGAAACAAAATAAATTAATAAATCAGACGATGGAGCCTCTTCAAAATGAGACACTAGTCTTTATGAATACTCTTGAGGTGAGAGAATTATCTTAAATTGCTACTAAACTATTGAGATAATTTTAAGATTAATCTTTAATATTAAATATTTTGATAAATTACAAATATATTCAAGGCTTGGATAATTAGAAGTCAAACCGGTACCATCCTTAGCATTACAAGGGTGCTATAACCTTACCCATGCATAACCATAGTCCCATACCTAACATTTGATTTCATGGATAAGAATTTGTTTAAGGTGGCCAATCATACCTAACCAAAAAAGATTGGCGGCGATTTCTCTAATTTATGTCTAGTGGTAGGTTCACAGATCTATACGTTATGACATTTTTTTCTAGTTTTTGTGTTAAAAAAAAAAACTAATGTGGTATTAAAAAAAATATTATAAATTTAAAAAATTTGAAACTTTTCATTAATGCATTTAACACAGGGTACAAAGATTTAAAATAAAGTGATATCCAAGCTGTAAAACTATAAAGTCTCAAATTAAGTCATATGTAACCATTTACTTTTACGGATGATACCTTTCATCTAAAAAAGACATCTTAAACCTAAAATCCACATCACTTAAAACATAAATTTGAACTTGTGGTAAGAGCACTTGTAACAAAAACATGCGATTATGAATTTCAATTGAAAAGTATTTTCAAGCCTTGGTTACAATGATTTATTCTTAAGAAAAAAAAACATCAAATTTCAAATAAGAAAAGTAAAAAATGCAAAAGATGTGAAATCTAACCTAAAAAAAATTCATCAAACTCAACTAACAAAACTTATTTTCCTATGACTGCGATTAGAAACACAAAATAATAACAACTTGTTTTAAATTTCTCCAACCAAATAAATTGGGATAGAATCATTAAAAAAAAAATAGGGTTGGAACAAAAGGATGGAGGAAGAAGTATGAAGAGTAATAGAGCAAAAATCAAAAGACAAATGACCTTAGTCCAACATTTAGAAAAACAAAAATCCTTTTTATGTTTTATTATAAGCTAGTTTTCATGGAATTTTAAAATTTTCAATGTTATTACTTTAAACTCATTAATTCATTCAATATATAATTGCATTTCTAATTTGTTGTTACTATTCATCCATTTTAAGTGCACTTTCAAGAAAGTTTATTACAATGGGTGAAATATAGTAAGAAAGCAAAGAATTGGAAAACCTTGAAGAACAAATCAATATATTTTCAACCACTAAACATCATGTAAAAAATATGTATATATGGAAACCATGTATTTATGAAGATGAACAGAAGTACTTGAATTAAAGCTATGAAGATTGTGAAACCGACATATAGATAAATGATTTGAACTTAGAAAACCCTTAAAAAGATTAAAAAAAAATAAAAATTCAAGATTTTAAACAAATAATTGAAAGTTAAAAGGGGAGAAAGAAAGGGATAGACCTTGAGATTAATAAGAATAGCTGTGTAAATAGAGCGAAGGGAATGGAATAAGGCTTCTCCTTACTTGGTGATGTCCTCACTCTTAAAACTTTATGGTGTAGACATCCATCTATGTCCGAGGCCAATCGAGGTCAATTTTCTTTGTCATTATAGTATGTTATTATATATTATTATTATTATAGTAGTATAGTATAATATTATGATAGTATGGTATTATTATTAGTATGGTGTAGTATTACTATTAGTATTATTATATTATATTATGTAGTATAGTATATTATATTGTATATTATTATTATTGTAGTCTATTATTATTATTATTATTATTTTATCTCTGTGTTTATTCTCCTTTCCTTTCTCGTTCAATCTATGATGAGAATTTTAGGAAATCAAAGTTTTGAATCAGCCAGATTATAATATCATAGTTAAATGTTTTTAATGCTTAATCAAGTCTGAATAACTGACGAATTCAATTGGGACCAAATCAGAATCCTAAGATTATGCTTGGACAGAACCCAATCCCAAGATTTAAGCTTGGATTGATTTTGTCCGTTTCCTAAAGAATATTTTAAGAGTGCTTATAAATTGAACCTAGAATCATAGGAACGGGACACAGTTGAATGAGAGAAAATTGCTGATGTCACAAGTCTGGAAAAATTTCTTACAGTAGGGTTTCTGGATTTCGATCTTAAATTTTTTTTAGAATTCTAGGTTGGGATATGGGTTTCTAGAGTCTAGATTGAAGTTTTGAAAGATTTTTAGAGCTTTCTAGAAAAATTTTAGGATTTTCTTGGAATTTATGGGAAATCTGGGTTTTCTAATGAACATTTGAATTTTTCTATGGATTTTTCTATGGAAGTTTAAATTTTTCAAAGAATTTATGGTGATTTTTCCAAAAACTAGCAAGAATTTTCAGTTTTCGGTGGGTGTTTTTAACGGATTCTGAAAAGAAGGGAGAGGATTTTGGTGCTAAAGAGAGAAAGGGTAGGGAATTTCTGTGAAAAAGCTGAGGGAGTGGCTTTTATACAATACCAAAATGATGTTATTTTAGAAGTCCTAGATCCAAGCGTCTACCCTGCTACTTACATGCTGATCCGCGTGCTAACTCGACCTGAATTGTAGATTTTCTTTTTTTATTTTGATTTTATTTTCTGATTTTGGTTTTTTATTTATTTTACATTTTGATTTTCTTTTGATTTTTAGTTTTTTATTGATTTTTATTAGTTATTTATTTTTATCGAGTGACTTATTATTTATTAAAATGTTGCAAAAACTATTTTTTTTGAAAAGATAATAAAAGATAATAATAGTATAAAAAAGGTCTTTTCAAATAAATTTATGGATTTTACCAAATTATTGGAGAATTTTCATGGATTTAAATTTTATGAAATCTACCAAACTATTGAAAATTTTCACAAATAAATTTAAAAAAATAATAAAAGAATAATTTTCATCTTCCAAACTATTAAAGGATTGCTTCTTAAATTACGTCTTACTAAACTATTGAGAGATTTAATGAATTTTCTCAAAAATAAAACATTTAACAATAAATTTTTATCCTACCAACCTATTGGAGAATAAGTCTTACCAAACTATTGAGAGACTTAATGAAATTCTTAAAATTTTTACAAATATTTTTGAATAAAATCTTATCAAATTATTGGGAGATCTGCCTCAAAGTATGTCTTATTAAACTATTGAAAGACTTTACTAATTTTTTTGAATAAAATATTAATAAATCCAATGACGAAGCCTCTTCAGGGTGGGACATAGTTTCTATGAATACTCATGAGGTGAGAGAATTATCTTAAATTGCTACTAAACTATTGGAAAAAATTTTAAGATTAATTTTTAATATTTAATATTTGGGGTAAAAGGATAACCATTTTTAAGGCTTGGATAATTTGGAATCAAACTAGTACTATCTTTGGATGGGCGCTATGAGGGTGTTATAACCTTTCTCCCACTTAACCATACTCTCAAACATAAATCTGGCTTCATGGATTAGATCCAATTAGGTGATTGATTATGCCTTAACAAAAAAAGATTGGTGGCGACTCCCTTTAATCCATGTCTAGCGATAGGTTTATGAATTTATACGTTATGACAGTTTGATAACTTTGCTTGAGAAACCGAGAGTTAGGCCAATAAACGATTTCTATTGTCAAAGCCTTGCTTAATAAATTTGAGTTTATTTTCTTTCTTTCCTATTTACTTCTTTTTATTGCTCACATTTGTTTATTTATTTATTTATTTATTGTACATATTTGTGTTTCATTTGCATGTGCATAACATAAAGCTCTCCACCCGAACTCTACCCTTAAGAGGAAATGAAGTACCCATGCCCTCGTGAGATTTCATGTCTCCCATTGGCTTGTGAAACACTTTCACTCAAATTGAATCATTTTCATTTATAGTTTATGATGGGCAAGGATTGTGGTGCCTTACTAGTCTGTAATGGACAATGATGTAAGGAACAATTTGAAAACTTTTTAGAAATGGTCCAAACCACATATAGTTAACTTTAAAAGCCTAACAATAAGTAGAGCCATAGATTCCACCCTTTATAGTTAACCCAAAATTTAAGATCATGTTGTTATTTTACTCGTTTTATAGTGTTTATTCTATATTTCTATTAAAGTGACTAATTAATTTTCTTATCTTCTTTATTTCTCTTCTTTTTATACATATTCATAAGCATTCATGCAGATTGCATAGTGTTCTTACTTAAAAAGTCTTTTCAAAAAAAGTTCTTATAGACCTTATGAAATGTCAGGTTTGTACCTCATCTATACTTTTCAAATGTGACTAGCCTACAGATGTGAAGTTAGAGTAAAAAAAAAAGCAACAAAAAGAAAGAGATTGTTTATCGCCTAGTTATATCTCTAAATTACTAAAGGAAGTTTGCTTGCTCCTTAAACACAATGATTTGAAAAACCTATTAGATATATGGAATAGCATGGCTTCTTCAAGGTAGCAGGCCTTTTGTCAAAAATTTAAGCATATTGTATATCTTCTATCGATAAAGGTTGATAACTCACTCATTAAGGTGATAATACAATTTTTGAATCCTTTTTATTATTGTTTTATCTTCAATAAAATTGATCTGGTGTTGACAATGGAGGAGTATTCAACTTTAGTAGGCGTGCATCTTTGGTCTCTAGACAAAGTGTATATGAAAAAGCATAAATCAGGGAATCGCAGAAAGCTAGTTCATATTTTAAGAGTGGGAAAGGTGCTTGTAGATTCGTATATTTGAGAAAAAAAGAGATCATAAAGGTATTCCGTGAAAGGTTCTCTTAGATTTCATTGTCAAACATCCAGATGATGATCAGAGAATGAGTGTGTTTGTTCTAGCCATATATGGGTTGGTCATTTTCCTCAAGATCTTAGGCCATATTGAGATAAAAGTGGTTAATTTGTTTGAACAAATTGAAAAGAGATGTAATCTTGCACCAGCTATCTTAGAAGAAACCATCAGATCTTTAAACTTTTATAGGTAAAATGACAAAGCACGCTTTATTGTTTGAACACCGTTACTGTATCTATGGATGAAGAACCATTTTGAATGCAAGAAAAACATTTTCTCCAAGCTTTATTTTCATAATCAAATCCTAATTAGAGAGTTCTATAAGAGTATTTGGCTAGAAGTAAAGACTTAGAAAGAGTGAGAATGTCTTATTACAAAAGCTCATAGGTGGTCAATGAAATGGTTAGCTCTATGGATGAACTGGAAAACCTATGTTATATCAGTGTGAAGATGAGATAAAGGTTCCACTCTTAGGTTTATGGGGATCAACAGGTTATACACCATTGATGGTAAGGATACAACATGAAATGAATAGTTTATTCTCATGACATACAAGCTTAGTCAGTTTAACTATTCCTATGGGGAGCATGAAACTTTTTAAAAGATCGATAGCATAATCAAGGCCTAAAAAAAGCCCAAAAGAGTGTACCTTGGGTTATTTACTAATAAAATCACTCAAGGATATCTGATTTGGAAAACCAAAAGGAGCTAAGAGGTTATGTATAAAGACCATTGCTAGTCAGTGAATTGGGAGTCAAACAATATGCCTCTAAAGTTAGAATCTAAAATGGAGAAAGAGAAACTGAAACAAGAGATTTTGAGGCTTCAAAAAGAAAAAGAATAGTGGAAAGACAAAGCAAAAAAAAATGCAACAAGACTCAAAAGATTGTCAAAGAATAGGATTATGCTATTAAGAAACAGATGGAGCTATAACAAGAGCATAAGAGATTGCGCATATAGGCATAGGCCAAAGAAATAAACAACATAGATCTGGCTTGTGAGAATAAAAAGCTAAAAAAAGATGCTCCTAAATGGAATATGATTATGGTAAAACTCAGCATAAAAATGAAATGCTTAAAGAATACATTTAAACCCTAAAGTAGAAGTTGAATGAACAAAAATACTATCTTATGACACTTATAGAAAAACACAAGAAATTGTCCTATTAGGTGTAGTTTGACAAAATAGAGGGGTTAGAAAGACAAAGGTACATAAAGCATCTTATAGCCTAGATAGGCAAGGTAGTGATCAAAGCAGAAGAAATGATAGAAGAGGTCGAAAGGTTAAAAACTTTGGTTATGCTAGTATAAGAGTGTAGACAATGACTATTGAACTTCATTGAGGAAGCCAAGGACTAGTATGAGCAAGTTAGGCATTTTTATAAAGGGAAAGTTTTAGATTTGATGTGAAATAGACTCCTGTAGAATAAATGAAAATTCACTTTTGTTGAAATCTTTAAAAGGGTCAAATATTTTTTTTCATGCATTGCATCATATTCATTCATTATTATAACATGATCACTAATTTTAAATTGTGGTACTAAAGTACAAGAATAGCTACACATTCATACAACACCCTGGCTAAAACCAAAAAAATGAAGCAGGATAATACAAATCATCTCAAAAAGATAGAAAAAGCTTATGAGATACTTGAGAAAAAATGAAGTAAAATTTTAAAAGCTCTAAAAATAGTAGTCAGAGGGAAGGCAGTAGAAGAAGATACTTTACATGAAGATACTGGGTTACAGTATCCTTTAGGTTTTACTCTACATCAGATTCAAACCTCTCCAAGCTTTCAGCCATAACAAACTACATTTCCAAACTATAATACTTGAGAATGCCCTATGCACCCAACCAAGGGAATGTTCAGAGTTATAATAATCCTATCTTTGCTGAAAAGGTGATTGAGTCCATCTAAGTCCTTAATCTAGATGAGATAAAAAAGAAAGAAAAATTATAGACGGATACCCCTCAGAAGATTATAAGATCAATCAAGCTATAAGTATGATTAAAAAAATACTGTAAGTTATGAAAGACATTGATTTCTATGGATCCATGAATGCTGTAGGGCTCTATTTAGTACCAAATATGATAATCCCACCTAAGTTTAAAGTGTCAAAATTTAAAAAATATGATAGTACAAAGTGCCTTATTACACATGTCATAATGTATTATCGTAAGATAGTAGCACATACTAGTAATGAGAAGTTACTCATGTATAGTTTTAAAGATAGCTTAACCAGGTCTGCTTTAAGGTGGTATGTTTAGTTGGACAAGACTTGCATAAAATCATGGAAGGATCTGACCTAATCATCAATCAGTATTACCATATCATTGATATGGCCCTTAATCATTTTTCTTTGCAAGGAATGAAAAAGAAAGCATCTGAATCCTTTAAGCAATATGCCTAAATATGGTGGGATGTTGTTGTTCAGGTATAACCTCCTCTAACAGAAAAAAACCATATTGCTATTTGTAAATACTCTAAAGTTGCTATACTACGAAAAGATGATAAAAAACACGACTAAGAATTTTGCTAACATGGTGATTTCGAGAAAGATCATAAAAAATGACATAAAAATGATAAACTTGAAAAAAAGGAATCTTTTAAAAAAGTACTTAAGAAGAAGAAAAGTAAGGCTCAAGCTATGAGTCTTGAATGACGGTAATTCAGAAACTACCCTTGACCAACCTATCCCATATATCACCATATTGTAAGTCATGCTTCTGTTTCACCTTACTAGTCGACTACACGACCTTCTTATCCATCTTCACCTAGGTCTCTTGTTCACCCAGCCATCACAACAAATGGTGTTTAAGAACCATAAACCCAAGAAAAACCTATATTTGATCCCATCACTATAAGTTATATTAAACTATACCAAGAGCTTTACAAGAACCACCTAATTGCTTTCATCTCTACTAAATAGCTTGAACCTCTTTATTCTAAATGGTATGATTTTATTACCTACTGTGACTATCATTATGGAGTAGTGGGACACTCTACTAAGAATTGTAATTTCTTAAAGCATAAGGTGCGAAATCTAATCAAAGATAAGCTGACAAGCTTTGACATGAGTGAGAATTTAGCACCTAATGTCAGTGGAAATCCACTACCCAATCATGCAATCAATGCTTTAAATGAAGATAAAAGGCATATAAAAAGAAGAGTGAAAGAGATCAGTATACCATTTGGGTAGTTATATGATACTCTATATGAGGTTGGATTAATACAACTAGTAGCCCCATACACCTATCATGGGACATATATCCTAAATTAAAGATGCAACTATCATAGTGGGATTGCAAGGCATTCTATCAAAAAATATTGACAGTTTCATAAGAAGATACAAAAATTAATGGATTCCTACTAGATAGAGTTATATGAAGAGTTAGGGGCTTTAAAAAATACTAAAATGGCCATGATAGACAGATGGGTGCCAAAGCCTATCACCATCTGCTACAATGAAAAGTCAAAATCAATTGGGAATAAGTTTATTCCTAAACCAATAGCTTTCAAAGTCCCATGCTTATTTCCCTACAAAGATAATAAGGCTATACTATAAAGATATGGTTATAAAGTGATAGTCTAAAGGCAAAAAAAAGTTATGCTAAAATTTGAAACTACTAACATAACAGATGTAAGTGGCATAACTAGAAATGGAAGATATTATACTTTAGAGACCTTGGAGAAAACAAGAAAAGGGATAAAAAATAAACTGAGCCAAAAAAGATTCCAAAGAAAAATACCCTAAAATCTATGCTAAAAGAGTGTGTCTGAGGTCATTTATTGATAAAATCACTCAAGGATATCTGATTTGAAAAACCAAAAAGAGCCAAGAGGTTATGTATAAAGATCGTTGCTAGTCAGTGAATCAGGAGTCAAACAATATGCCTATAAAGTTAGAATCTAAAATAAAGAAAGAAAAACTGAAATAAGAGATTTTGAGGCTTCAAAAAGAAAAAGAATAGTGGAAAGACAAAGCAAAAAAAAATGCAACAAGACTCAAAAGATTGTCAAAGAATAGGATTATGCTATTAAGAAACAGATGGAGCTATAACAAGAGCATAAGAGATTGCGCATATAGGCATAGGCCAAAGAAATAAACAACATAGATCTGGCTTGTGAGAATAAAAAGCTAAAAAAAGATGCTCCTAAATGGAATATGATTATGGTAAAACTCAGCATAAAAATGAAATGCTTAAAGAATACATTTAAACCCTAAAGTAGAAGTTGAATGAACAAAAATACTATCTTATGACACTTATAGAAAAACACAAGAAATTGTCCTATTAGGTGTAGTTTGACAAAATAGAGGGGTTAGAAAGACAAAGGTACATAAAGCATCTTATAGCCTAGATAGGCAAGGTAGTGATCAAAGCAGAAGAAATGATAGAAGAGGTCGAAAGGTTAAAAACTTTGGTTATGCTAGTAGAAGAGTGTAGACAATGACTATTGAACTTCATTGAGGAAGCCAAGGACTAGTATGAGCAAGTTAGGCATTTTTATAAAGGGAAAGTTTTAGATTTGATGTGAAATAGACTCCTGTAGAATAAATGAAATTCACTTTTGTTGAAATCTTTAAAAGGGTAAATATTTTTTTTCATGCATTGCATCATATTCTTTCATTATTATAACATGATCATTGATTTTAAATTGTAGTACTAAGGTACAAGAATAGCTACACATTCATACAACACCCAGGCTAAAGCTAAAAAAATGGAGCAGGATAATACAAATCATCTCAAAAGGATAGAAAAGACCCATGAGATACTTGAAAAAAAATTAAACAAGATTTTGAAAGCTCTGAAAATAGTAATATAAGGGAAGGCAATAGAAGAAGATACTTTACATGAAGATACTGAGTCACAATATCCTTCAGGTTTTGCTCTACATCAGATTCAAACCTCTCCAAGCTTTCAGCCATAACAAACTACATTCCCAAACTACAATACTTGAGAATGCCCTATGCACCCAACTAAGGGAATGTTTAGAGTTATAATAATCCTATCTTTGTTGAAAAGGTGATTGAGTCCATCAAAGTCCCTAATCTAGATGAGATAAAAGAGAAAGAGAAATTATAGACGGTTACCCCTCAGAAGATTATAAGATCAATCAAGCTATAAGTATGATTAAAGAAAGACTGTAGGCTATGAAAGGTATCGATTTTTATGGATCCATAGATGCCATAAGGCTCTATTGGTACCAGATGTGATAATCCCACCTAAGTTCAAAGTGTCAAAATTTAAAAAATGCGACAGTACAAAGTGCCTTATTATATATGTCATAATGTACTATCGTAAGATGGCAGCATATACTAGTAATGAGAAGTTGCTCATGCATAGTTTTAAAGATAGCTTAACCAAGTTTGCTTTAAGGTGGTATGTTCAATTAGACAAGACTTACATGAAATCCTGGAAGGATCTGACCCAATCTTTCATCAATCAGTATTACCACATCATTGATATGGCCCTTAAATCATTTTTTTTTGCAAGGAATGAAAAAGAAAGCATCCGAATCCTTCAAGCAATATGCCTAAATATGGTGGGATGTTGTTGCTCAGGTACAATCTCTTCTAACAAAAAAGAAACCATATTGCTGTTTGTAAGTACTCTAAAGTTGCTATACTACGAAAAGATGATAAAAAACACGACTAAGAATTTTGCTAACATGGTGATTTCGAGAAAGATCATAAAAAATGACATAAAAATGATAAACTTGAAAAAATGGAATCTTTTAAAAAAGTACTTAAGAAGAAGAAAAGTAAGGCTCAAGCTATGAGTCTTGAATGACGGTAATTCAGAAACTACCCTTGACCAACCTATCCCATATATCACCATATTGTAAGTCATGCTTCTGTTTCACCTTACTAGTCGACTACACGACCTTCTTATCCATCTTCACCTAGGTCTCTTGTTCACCCAGCCATCACAACAAATGGTGTTTAAGAACCATAAACCCAAGAAAAACCTATATTTGATCCCATCACTATAAGTTATATTAAACTATACCAAGAGCTTTACAAGAACCACCTAATTGCTTTCATCTCTACTAAATAGCTTGAACCTCTTTATTCTAAATGGTATGATTTTATTACCTACTGTGACTATCATTATGGAGTAGTGGGACACTCTACTAAGAATTGTAATTTCTTAAAGCATAAGGTGCGAAATCTAATCAAAGATAAGCTGACAAGCTTTGACATGAGTGAGAATTTAGCACCTAATGTCAGTGGAAATCCACTACCCAATCATGCAATCAATGCTTTAAATGAAGATAAAAGGCATATAAAAAGAAGAGTGAAAGAGATCAGTATACCATTTGGGTAGTTATATGATACTCTATATGAGGTTGGATTAATACAACTAGTAGCCCCATACACCTATCATGGGACATATATCCTAAATTAAAGATGCAACTATCATAGTGGGATTGCAAGGCATTCTATCAAAAAATATTGACAGTTTCATAAGAAGATACAAAAATTAATGGATTCCTACTAGATAGAGTTATATGAGAGTTAGGGGCTTTAAAAATACTAAAATGGCCATGATAGACAGATGGGTGCCAAAGCCTATCACCATCTGCTACAATGAAAAGTCAAAATCAATTGGGAATAAGTTTATTCCTAAACCAATAGCTTTCAAAGTCCCATGCTTATTTCCCTACAAAGATAATAAGGCTATACTATAAAGATATGGTTATAAAGTGATAGTCCAAAGGCAAAAAAAAGTTATGCTAAAATTTGAAACTACTAACATAACAGATGTAAGTGGCATAACTAGAAATGGAAGATGTTATACTCTAGAGACCTTGGAGAAAACAAGAAAAAGGATAAAAAATAAACTGAGCCAAAAAAGATTCCAAAGAAAAATACCCTAAAATCTATGCAAAAAAAAAAGTTCATGAGTTTTTAAAGCTGGTAAAACATAGTGAATACTCTATGGTAGAGTAATTAAATAAGATACCAGTCAGAATCTTTCTACTATCACTTCTCTTAAATTCAGAACCATATTACAATGCCTTGTTAAAGGTATTGAATCAAGCTTATATGGCATACAACATGTCTATAAAGTATGTGAATCACTTGACAGAGAACCTAGTGTGTCACATCACATCTCTTTCAATAATGATGAGATTCTGTTTGAAGGTAAAGAAAGCACGAAGGCTTTACATATCACTGTTAAATGCAAAAGCCATATAATAGCTAAAGTCCTTATTAATAATGGATCGGCTATCAATGTCATGCCTATGTCTACTCTAACCAGATTACCCTTTAATAGATTTCACATCTAAAGTAGTCATATAATGGTTCGAGCATTTGATGGGACCAAACGTGAAGTCTTAAAAGATATTGAGTTGCCCGTACAAATTGGGCCATATATTTTTAACATAAAAGTTCCAAGTCATGGATATCTCTCCATCATATAGTTGCTTATTGAAAAGACTATGGATTCACAAGATGGGTGCTATCTTTTTCTCATTATATCAAAAGATCAAATTTAATGTGAAAGGATAATTGGTGATTGTGGCTGGGGAAAAAAACTTATTGATAACTTAACCCATAAATGTCCTATATGTAGAAGCGACAAAAGAGTCATTAGAATGCTTTTGTTGATTTTTTAAACCTATCATTGCAGTAGGCAAAGAGCTTAAATTTAGCCATATTATGATCAATCAGATGATTAACAAGGGTTAGAGTACTAGGTTTACTTTGGTTAAAAGCCTATAGAGGATAAGAAAGCTACATGAAATTGAAGATAATAATAAAAGTCTACGTTTGGGTTATGAGATGGAAAAATACAAGACAACTATAAGTGGATAAAAAGTGGTCCAATATTTATTCCCTATTTGAATGAAATGTTCACTCTTAGAAGATATATGCACCTGGGAGCTAAAGAGGATATATGGGAAAAATCAAAATGGAAGGAAACTTTTGCCAAGTTATCCATTCATATGATGGGTGATAAAAGCCAAAATGAGGAAGCTTTGGTTTACCCATACCCACCTGACCATGAATTGAAGAATTAGAAAGTCATCTAAATGCCTGTTGTTTCTGATATTTTCTCAATGTAATTACAAATCCTAATTGCTATGTCCAAAAGCATTAAGATAATCTCTTATGCTTGGACCCTTTATTTTTTATTATTTCAATAAAAAATAAGTGCATGCATTTTATCCATTTCTTTTATTCCATCTATTCTCCCATCAAAGCATCTTGCCAATATTTCCTATTTCATTAATTTTCAAGTCCTTAAATGAAAAGGAAAGGCATTATGACAATAATTGGGGTTTAAATTCAAAATTTTAATTAATAATAATGAACTTGACACTGAAGAAAACTTTGAAGAATGCACTTTGCCTCTAGATTTAATAAGACTAATTGAGTAAGAAAATAAATCTATTGAGCCTCATAAAGAAGTTATTGAAATGATTAATTGGGGTGATACCGAGAATAATAAAAAAGTCAAGGTTGGTACTTCACTCTCAATAGTTGATCAACAACAATTAGAGGATTTACTTCAGGAATTTTTAGATGTATTTACTTAGTCTTACCAAGACATGCCTGGGCTTAGCACTGAAATAATGAACATAGGCTACCTCTGAAGCCAAAATGCAAGTTGGTTCAGCAAAAGTTGAGGAGAATAAAATCGAAGATGTTGCTAAAAATTAAAGATAAGGTAAAAAAATAATTTAATGCTAGCTTTTTGTAAGTGGCCAAGTATCCTGAATGGGTGACTAATATAGTACCTGTCTCTAAGAAGGATGAAAAAGTATGAATATGTAGACTATCGAGATCTGAATAGAGCTAGTTCAAAGGATAATTTTTCTTTGCCTCACATAGATATATTAGAGGATAATATGGCCTGACATTCGGTGTTCTCTTTTATAGATGAATTCTCTTGCCATAATCAAATAAAAATAGCCTAAGATGATATGGAAAAGACCACATTTATCACTATATAGGGAACTTTTTATTACAAGGTCATGCTCCTTCGATTGAAAAATATCGGGGCAACCTATCAAAGGGTTATAGTGACACTCTTTTATGATATGATGCACAATGAGATTGAGGTATATGTAGATGACATGATTACAAAATCTAAAAAAGGAGTGGATCATATAGCTAATCTTAAAAAATTGTTTGAAAGGTTAAAAAAGTTTTAGCTCAAGTTGAATCCATCCAAATGTATGTTTGAAGCTAGGTCAGGGAAATTATTAGGATTTATAGTCAGTGAAAGAGGACTAGAAGTTGATCCAAGTAAAATTTAAGCCATTCAAAACTTATCCCCTTCAAGCATGCCAAAAAAGGTTGGAGGTTTCTTAGGTAGGTTGAACTACATCTCCTGATTCATTGCCCAACTCACCTTCAAGTGTGATATTATTTTTAAGCTCCTTCACAAAAATAATTTCGATGAATAGAATGAGAAATGTCAAAAAGCTTTTGATAGGGTTAAGTAATACTTATCAAATCCTTTAATATTAGTAGCACTTATTTCGAAAAGACCATTAATTCTATATATAGTGGTGCATGAAAAGTCAATGGGATGTATACCAAGATAACAAGATGAATCTATTAAGAAAGAGAAAGCTATTTGCTACTTAAGTAAAAAGATCATAGAGTACGAGTCCAAGTACTCATCATTAGAGAAAATATGTTGTGCATTGACTTAAACAGCTAAGAGGCTCATGTAATACATGTTCTATTACATGACTTGGCTTATAGCTAAATTGGACTTAATTAAATACATTTTTAAGAAACCATCATTGTCAGGAAGAATTGTAAGATGGAAAGTGACGCTTTTGGAGTATGACATAGTTTATGCGAGCCAAAAAATAATTAAAAAAAGTGTCATTGCTGAATTTCTTGTAGATAGGATCACTAATGATTATGAACATATGAAACTTGATTTTTTAGATGAAGAATTAATGGCCATCTCAGGGTTAGAAGAAGATAATGATGATGAAAATATATGAAAAATATATTTGATGGATCTATTAATGCCATGGGGCATGAGATTGGAACAGTTTTAATATCTCAAACAGAACATTACTACTCGATGATAGTGAGATTAAACTTCAATTAACCAACATTGTGGCTGAATATGAGGCTTGTGTTATGAGATTACATGCTGTTTTGGATAGAAAAATTAAGGCATTAAAGGTGTTTGGGGATTTGGCCTTAGTTATTTATCAACTGAAAGGTAAATGAGAGACAAGGGATTTAAAACTCATCCCTTATCACAAATACATCTTGGAGATATGCAAATAATTCAAGGCAATCCAGTTTGAACACTTACCTCGTGAAGAAAATCAGATCGCAGATGCATTGGCCAAATTGGCTGCAATGGTATAGATCAGTAACACTACTAAAATTCAGCCCATCAAACTAGATGTCAAGGACATGCTGGTACATCATGCCAACTTAGAGGAAAAAAAAGAGGGCAATCCTTGGTATCATGATATTATGCGATATCTAAAGGATCAGCAGCACCCGAATCAAGCAATAGAAAATGATAAAAGGGTTTTGAGGAGATTAGCTATAAGATTCTTTTTTTATGGGGAAATTTTATACAAGAGAGGGAAAGACCAAGTGTTATTGCATTATGTATGTGTTTTTAAGGCCAAAACGATCATTAGTGAGGTGCATGATGGCATGTGTAGAGCACATACAAATGGACATATGTTGGTAAAATAAATTATAAGAGTCGATTATTACTGGTTAACAATAGAGAGAGACTGTATCGATTATGCTAAAAAATATCATAAATGCCATATTTATGCTGAGAAAATTCATGCTCCACCCATTGTTTTACATGTTATGGCACCATCTTGGCCATTTTTATATGGGGAATGGACTTCATTGGTCTGATTACCCCAAAGGCATCAAATGAGAATAGATTCATTTTTTGTAATTATTGATTATTTCATCAAATAAGTTGAAACAATTTCTTTCATAACTATAACTCGATCAGTAGTATGCAGATTTATCAAGAAAGAAATAATTTATAGATACAGACTCTCGAAAAGGATCATCTCAGATAATGTAAAAAAACTTAAATAGTAAGATAATACAAGAAGTATGTACGCAGTTAAAGATTATGTACCACAATTTAGCTCTTTATTATCCAAAGATGAATAGGGCAGTAGAGGCTGCAAATAAGAATGTCAAAAAGATTCTAAAAAAGATAACTGAGACATACAAGGACTAGTATAAAAAATTGCCTTTTGCTTTGCATGCCTATCAAACATTCGTATGTACCTCTACCGAGGTAACTTTATTTTTCCTAGTTTACGAAATAGAAGCTATATTGCCAGTGAAAGTTGAAATCCTATCTCTAAAAGTCCTAAGGGAAGTAGGGTTAGAAAAACCTGAATGGATTTAGAAACGCTATAAACAATTGAACTTTATTAAGGAAAAGAGATTGACGGCACTCTGCCAGAGCCAATTGTAACAAAAAAGAATGATGAGAGCTCATGACAAAAAGGTCCAACCTCGTTAATTTTGAAAAAGTGAGCTAGTATTGAAAAGAATTCTCCCAAATCAATATGATGATAGAGGAAAATGGACTTCAACTTGGGAAAGACCACATGTTGTGAAACGAGCTTTCTCGAGTGGAGCATTGATACTGACTAAAATGGATGGAGATGATCTCTTCAATCCCATAAATTTTGATATAGTGAAAAATACTTTGCTTGAAAAGAATGGAAAAAAGATCAAGTTGAAAACCCGAAAGGGTGGCTTGAACTAAATGGGGTATCTACGTTAAAAACCTACAAAGATGACTTGGATAAAGAGAATGTGACATCACTTGAAAGGCATAACAAAGTCAGTGAATTTCAAAATAGCTCTGAAGTGTTGGGGTATCATATTTTAGTTAATTATTTGAAAAAATCCAAGATTTGTTGTCATGATTATCTAATTGTTTGTCTTGAGACATCGTTATCCCAAATAGCCATCCCTATACACCTTCATTTTGTTACTGAGCCATTATCTGTAATTTATTTCTTATCTAAATAAATGATATTTGTCTTATTTACATTCTATTTTCAATATTTTACTTTTTTTTATGCCTTGCCATGAATAGAAAAAGTGCATAATTTGCATCTTATATTTTGAAATTGAGATAATGATTAATGATTGAATAGAGTCATAAGAAATTATGTATTACTTTGAGAGAATTGAAAGGAACAAGGGCCAAGGATAAAATCTTCAAAATAAGATAAAGTCATTGATTTTAAAAGCTTCTTTTAAGGCAAAGATAAATGCTTATCCGGGTTAACGAAAAATGGTTTATACCCTCCTTATCATAGATACGTAGAAATGAAAACGTAGAAAAAGTTTTTAAAGCCTTAGTACTATGATCAATGTTTCATTTGCATCCTAGGTAGAGCATGCACTTATATCATTACATTATCATTTACCAATTATTTTGATCTCGGTTCAAACCAAATTATCTTTGTGACTTGCAGTTTAATCCCGATCGCTCGATTTCAATTTCGTTCAGATCATTTTTCAGACTTGCGATTCACTCTTAGTCTTTTGACCTTGATTCGGTCTAGGTCAATGTTTCAAACTTATGGTTCAATCCCAATTATTTGACCTTAAATTGATCCAAGTTAGTTTTCCAAACTTATGGTTCAATCTCGGTCATTTGACCTTGACTTGATCCAGGTCAATTCTCCAGACTTATAGTTCAATCCTAGTTGCTCGATTTCAGCTTCATCCAAATTATTTTTCAAACTTGCAATTCAATCTTAATCATTTGACTTGACTCAATCCAAGTTAGTTTTCTAGACTTGTAATTCAATCTCAGTTGCTCGATTTTGGTTCTATTTTGATTGTTTTCTGGACCTGCAGTTCAATCTCGATTATTTGACATTGACTTGATCTAGGTCAATTTTTTAAACTTATAATATAGTCTCGATCGCTCGATTTTGGCTCCGTCCAGATTGTTTTCCCATAACCGTGGTTCAGTCTTGGTCGTTTTCACTAATTTGACTTTTGAAATCTTTGCACCATCTTTATCTAACAGTGATGTACAAAAAAGAGTAACTGTAGACACCCATATGAGTTTGAGGCCAATCAAGGTCAATTTTCTTTGTCAGTATGGTATGTTATTATATATTATTATTATTATTATAGTAGTATAGTATAATATTATGATAGTATGATATTATTATTAGTATGGTGTAGTATTACTATTAGTATTATTATATTATATTATATAGTATAGTATATTATATTGTATATTATTATTATTATTATTGTAGTTTACTAGTATTATTATTATATTTTTATTATTATATTTATTATTATACTATTATTATTATTATTATTATTATTATTATTATTATTATTATTATTACCATCATCTCTATGTTTATTCTTCTTTTCTTTCTCATTCAATATGTGATGAGAATTTTGAGAAATTGAAATTTTGAATCAACCAAATTAGAATCCCATAGTTAAATGTTTTTAATGCTGAATCAAGTCTAAATAAACTGATGAATTCAATTGGGACCAAATTAGAATCCTAAGATTATTCATGAGTAGAAACCCAATCCTAGGATTCAAGCATGGATTGGTTCTATTCGTTTCCTAAAGAATATCCTAAAAGTGCCTATAAATTGAACCAAGAATCACAGGAATGGGACACGGTTGAATAGGAAAAAATTGTTAGTATCACAAGTCTAAAAAAATTTCTGGTAGTAGGGTTTATGGATTTCGATCTTAAAACGTTTTTTGGAATTCTAGGTTAGGATATAGGTTTCTAGAGTATAGATTGAAGTTCTGAAAGATTTTTGGAGCTTTCTAAAAAAAATTGGGATTTTTTGAGAATTTCTAGGAAATTTGAGTTTTTTTATGAACATTTGAATTTTTTGATAAATTTTTTGGTGGAGGTATGAATTTTTTGATGAATTTATGGTGATTTTTCTAGAAATTGACAAGAATTTTTAGTTTTCAATGGGTGTTCTTGGTGGATTCTAGAGAGAAGGGAGAAGATTTCGGTGTTAGAGAGACAGAGGACAGGGAAGTTCTATGAAAAAGCTGAGGGAGTGGCTTTTATACAATGTTAGAATGACACCGTTTTGGAAGTCCTAGACCTGTGCGTCTACCAGGTGACCTACGTGCTGATACGCGTGCTAACCCGACCTGAATCGCAGGTTTTTCTTTTTCTATTTTGATTTTATTTTTTTTACATTTTGATTTTTGTTTTTATTTTTAGTTTTTTTATTTTGTTATTTTATTTTATTAATTTTTATTAGTTATTTATTTTTATTAAGTGATTTATTATTTATTAAATATTTTACAAAAGCTCTTTTATGGAAAAATAATAAAAAATAATAATAGTAAAAAAAAGATCATTTCAAATAAATTCATGAATTTTACCAAATTATTGAAAAATTTTCATGGATTTAAATTTTATGAAATCCACCAAACTATTGAAAATTTTCATAAATAAATTTAAAAAATAATAATAATAAAAGAATAATTTTCATCCTCCAAACTATTGGAAGATTGTATTATAAATTAAGTTTTACCAAACTATTGAAAGACTTAATAAATTTTCTTAAAAATAAAAAATTTAACAATAAATTTTTATTTTACTAAACTATTGGAGAATAGCTTTTCAAATTAAGTCCTACCAAACTATTTGGAGACTTAATGAAATTATTAAATTTTTTACAAATATTTTTGAACAAAATCTTACTAAACTATTGAGAGATTTACCTTAAAGTAAATCCTACCATACTATTGAAAGATTTTACTAATTTTTTTGAGTAAAACATTAATAAATTCAATGACAGATCCTCTTCAGGGTGAGACACTAATCTCTATGAATACTCATGAGGTGAGAGAATTATTTTAAATTGCTACCAAACTATTAGAATAATTTTAAGACTAGTTTTCAGTATTTAATATTTTGGTAAAAGCATAAACATTTTTAAAACTTGGATAATTTGGAATCAAACTAGAACCACCTTTGGATGGACGCTGTGAGGGTGCTATAACTTTCCTTACGTGTAATCGTATTCTTGAATCTAAATCTAGCTTCATAAATTAAATCTAATTAGGTGATCAATCGTATTTTAAGTAAAAAATTGATGGTGACTCCTTTTAATCCATGTCTAGCGGTAGGTCCACGAATCTATACGTTATGACATATAGAATAATGAAACATCCTATAGTCGGTATACTTTTATTGATCTAAAAAATGAAAATTTAGGGGAAAAAGAGAAAACTTAAGAAAAAAATGAAAGATATAAACATCAAAGGTATTATAATAGATTCTAAATTATTAATATCTAAAAAACTAAAAGATATCTA
Source organism: Durio zibethinus (assembly GCF_002303985.1). The sequence continues at coordinate 9,160,188 of NW_019168159.1, read as the reverse complement.
ATAAAATAAATAGAAAAAAAGCCTATGAATTAAAATTAGTTTTTAAATGAAATATAATAACTATGAGAGTAGAGATGAAAAATTATGAATAATAAAAAATTGAAGAATTAGCAAGCCATAAAAGAAAAGGAAGATAGGAAATGAAAAGAAAAAAAATAAATGAAGTGAAATATATTGAGAGAGGTGGTAGAGTGGGAATTATCTTTTAGAATTATTTAGATAAAATTTTTAATATTTGGATAAGATCAAACTGACTTTTCTCTTTTTCTCTTGCTTGCTTTCCACTTTTGAGTAGATATCTAGCATCTTTTCAATATCTCATGACCTTTATCTTTAGTGTGTGGAAATAAAAAGTATCATCGACAAAGTAAAAAATCCCTTTTATATCCTAAAATGGACAAATGTTGTATTGGTAAAGAGCTGTAGACAATTATATGTAAGTTAGATGATGGGTTTTAGATTCAAAAGACTAAGAATACGTTTGATATATAAGATTATGAAAAGATAAGATAAAATGATATTATGAATGAAATTAGATTAAATTATATCATCTTATTTTGTGTTTGATTTATGCAAGAATAAGATAGGATAATTTAAATTATTGATGTAATTTTTAAAAGTATATTCGTATATATAAGTTTAATTCCATTGATTAAAAAAATTCTCTCAATTTGGGGATGATTGAATCATCTTATGTCAAGAAAATGATTAATCTTCCTTGTAATTTTTTTTTTTTTAGATACAAATTAAACATGATATATATATATATATATTATTTTATGCACAAAAAATAACCTAAAGGAATAATTATGAAAGGTTTACTGGAATGTAAAAAATCAAAGATTTGTATCCAACAAAAAAATAGAAAATGAAAGAAATACTATTAATATATATAATGAGTAAATTTCATCATTGATCACTAAACTTCTATCAAAAGTTTATTTAAGTCAATGAATTTTAATTTGCACTAATAAGATTATTAATTTTTTTATTATAATGTATCTAATTACTTTAACAAATTTCATAAAAAAATTAACAAAAAAATGATGCAAATATCATGTAAATGATTACATCAATGTTATGTTAGTATCATATCAATTGACATATCCATTTTTTATTTAAATTTCGACTTAGCTATTAGGAGTGATTTTTTATTCTTTGTATTTTGGGTTGTTTCTTGTTATTTTTTGTAATAACTTGTTGATGAAAAATTAAATTTGTTATGAAATTGAATTGGTTTTTCAGGTGTGGTCGGTTTTAATTGGGGTGTGGTGGCAATAAGTTTAGAACACAAAGAAGAATTATATTTTTCTTTTATTTTTGCTATGTTTTTCTTTTGATTTTATTGGAATTGGATTTGTTATGAATTTTTTTCTAGTTTTTGTTTTTAAAAAAAGTACTAATGTGGTATTAAAAAAAATGTTAACCGGCAATTTATGTGAAAATCATGTAATTTTTCTATTAATTTTGTTGGATAAAATCAGTGGTAACTAAACCTCATATATTTAATAAAGTTCACTGAGCAAAAGTGAAATTTACTATTTATACATACATATATACATACGTATATATATGTATATATACCTCACCATTTCCTTTTTTATATATATATATATTTATACATTGGAAATTCTCGGAACATAAAAGGAAATGGTGAGGTATATATATATATATATATGAATAGAAAAGGTATTCGCTAACTTCTGCAAAAAGTGATGAGAAAAATAAAATCAATTATTAATTAATGTAAAAATCCCTTTCAATTTCTTTTGTTCCTGGGCCAAAGATGAAACCACAGCCACAGAATCCAGGTCCAGCAGAGATAGCTACGAGGGATTGAGAAAAAGGTTATGGCCCAGAGACAACCCATTTCAGGAAATACGCCCTTCGATTCAATTAATGGTTGTTACGACGACTGAAGTCTCCGTCAACCAATTCAAGTAGTAGTGTGGTGGCAGAACCCACATTTAACGGCGGCTAAAATACTGCCGGAGTTTATCAAATTCTGGATTTGGCCTCTTCGTTTTCAAGAAGTTAAGTTCTGTATTTTAATTACATACTGATCTTTTGTGTTTCTATCAATGGTGATGGGCTTCTTGGCTAAAATACTATTTAATGTGATAATTAAATTTAAAAAATTTTTAATTTTTAATTTGATATTTAAATTATAAATTTATTAATTAATATGATAGTTAGAAGATTTTTTATTTGCAACTTATTATTATTTGCAACTAATCATTTTAAGAATAAGTACACTTTAATTAATATAAAATTTTTAATTCAAATATCAAATTAAAAAATTTTAAAATTTAAATATCATATTAAATATATCATTATATTTTAAAAATCATTAATGGTACCTTTTATAATTATACTCTTTCTATTTTTGTTACTATTAAAAAAATGATAATATCTTTTTCTAAGAAAAAATTTATGATTAATTTAACTACTTAATGATTAACTTTCTCTTAATTTTTAAATGCATAAAGCATTACTCGTTAAAATTTGTGTTCCCCAAACACTGTTCTTCCTTTACCCTCCCAATCTTCCTTACAAATGGACTAGCATTGGGTTCGAGAGATCAAAGAAATTATTGCCCTCATACTAACAAAGAGATAGACACACAGCTCCACATATGAACCCCCATTACAGATTCGAAGAGATTTAGGTTTATGTGGCGGGATAAGATCATAATCGATAACCAAAAAAATTTTTTTTTCTTTATATATTGGCAGTATTATTTATTTTCATTTTTTTAAGTAAAAGGTTTAAAAGCATTATTTTATAAAAGAAGTTTGTTTTTAAATTGCAAGAGAAGCATTAGTTTTGGAAAATGAACCTTAACTTATCATACACGCTTATTTAATTGTTAACAGTTTTCAATGTTGGTTAATATATAAAAAATAAAAAAAATAAATTATAAAGTATTATAATTACTTCAATTGCAACTAATTTTCGAGATTAATTAATGTGTAATAAATTGTATGCTATTGTATGTGTGCTTTCTTTTCCCTGTTTTAGGTGACATCATTTTTTTACTTTAAAATCAATTAAAATTTACATGCACCAAAATTTTAATTTTTTTATTTTAATTCATTATTTTTAAATAATTGAAAATTTTAATCATTTACTTTTTAAAAATAACTAGATGAGTACTCGTGCAATATTGCAAGTCAAAAATTTTTGTTTTGTAATTTTGTTAACTAGTTTTTTATTATATAATTTATCTAATAAAAAAATAAAAGGCAAAAGATAACAAAACAAATGGGAGTTATACGTGGATACCTTCATTGACATATTTTATTAGTAAAATTTATCTAATAAATAAATAAAAAGAAAGGAAAGAAAAAAGGAAAAACAAAAAATAAAAGTAAAAAACCTATTCACCTTTTATTTTGTAAAATTTAACCAGGTGAGAGGTTAAAAAAAAAAAATAGATCACATGTGAATACCTCAATTGATTTCATTTTCTCAAAAAATTTATCTAAAGAAATAAAAAAAACAAAAGAATTTGAAAAAAGAGAGAAAAAAGCTCAAAAAAATGCTATATGAACATCCTCCATTATATTAAATTATTAATTTTTAAATTAAAATATCAAATAATTACTTTATTAACAGAATACACACATATATCAAATTAAATTAATAACAAAATATATACTTTTATCATACCTCGAAAGGAGTCCTGGATAGAGCTTCCTAAACAAGCTTTTACCCAATCTTGCTTATTTTAAGAAAACTCGAGCCATCCTAAGTTGATTTTGATTTTTTAAAAAAATTCATTTATTAGATGGGAATGGACTGAAACTCATTCGATATGGATTGTTTTGGCATTTTTATCAACTGACATATTTTATTACAAAATTTATCTAATCAAAAAAATAAAGAAAGAAAAAAGAAAAATAACAAATTGAGGTGTCATGCAGACACCTTTATATTTTTTTTTCACAAATTAATTTAATTAAAAAGGCATAAAAAATATAAGAACAAAAAAGAGAAAAAAAAGTTTATTAAGATAATACATGGGCATCCCAATTAAGCTTAAAATATTAATCTCTTTTATAGACATTTTACAGTTTAACCTTTTGAAAAAAGAACCCAAAATAAAAGTCTTAAATGGAAAAAGAATTAATATAGAGTCCCATGTGAGATAAAGGAAAGGGGTTCTTTTCTCAAAGGTCAAAGGGTAAGTGTTTTAGGATAGACTTCTACCTATCTTAAAAAAAAAAACAACCAAAATAAAGTCTAATGTGAACACTTATTTTGGTTTCCTTTGTTAAAAAACTTTTTTCATTAAGAAAACCAAAAGGAAAATAGAAGCCAAAATTGGATGCCATATGAACATCTTATTCGATTTTTTTTTTTTACAAAATTACCTAATTTAAAAAAATTTAAAAATTTAAAAATATTTTCAATTAATAATATCAAATAAGTCTCACTATAAATCTTAAAAATATCATATATTAAATATACAGAGAAGAAAAAGGAAAACAATAAAAAGACAAAAAAAGAATAAAGGGAAAATAAGAAAAAGAAGACAAAAATAAAAAAAATAAGTTAAAGAGGGGTATAACGTGAAGACAAAAGTGTGTAAAATTTATATTATTGATGCATACACCTAATTTCATCAGAGCACATTAGTCAATCATGATATTTTCAAAATCTAGACTCAATTCATATAGTTTTTGTTTGGATTTATGAATATTTAAAATTTAAAATTGAGTTTTGAGCTAAAATGACAAAAATACCCTATGGTCAAACTTAGTCAAACTTCATCAAACTTGAATTAACCCCCAAAATTCTTGATTAAATAGGAATAATAAGGCTTAGGGTTAATAAAAGTATGATTTGGACACTAGAAAATTTTGTTGGCTTTAAAAGATGAGAGAAATTACAAAAAAAACCCTTTAGCAGCATTTTTGTTATTTGAGTTTTTTTAGGTCAGTTTTCTTGCAAAAACTCTAGATCATGCTTAAATATTATTTCATAAATTTTGATGTATTAAAAATCTTAATTGTACCTCAAAAGGAATAAAATTACTAAAATACCCTTTAAGTTTTTTTTTGTAATTTAACCTTTTCGAAGTCAGTTTGTCGTGAAAAACTCCATGTCATGTTTGAATATCATTTCACGAATTTTGATGTATTAAAAATCTTGATGGCACCTCCAAAGAAGTAAATTACTAAAATGCCCTTTAAGGGTATTTTTATAATTTGATTTTTTCGAGGTCGATTTTTCACGAAAAGCTTCAAATCATATTTAAATATTATTTCATGAATTTTGATCTAGTGCAGATCTTGATTGCACCTAAAATGGAATGAAATTACTAAAATACCTTTCAGGATATTTTCATAATTTAACTTTTTCGAGGTCGATTTTTTATGAAAGGCTCCAGATCATAATTAAATATAACTTTATGAATTTTGGTATATTAAAATCATGAAAATAAAAATAGGATCATAAGATTTTAGGAAAATCATGAAAAAGTTTATAAACACTAATGAGGGTAAAACGATATTTTCTCATTAAAACAACTACACTAAAAGCCAAGATGGGTCCTATATTTTTTTAGAGTCATTGATTTAAAAAGTTTAAATCCTAGGGTCAAGATTGCATTCTTGGGTGCCAAGATTGGGGGAAAATGAGAAAATCATTATAACTCTTATATAAAATTAATCCAATAGCTAGAAAAAGGAGTCTTGGTATTTAAATATATCATTGAGGGCTGGAATTTAGGATTGTGCAACTGGTAATGGCATAGAAACCAAATAAGAAAAGGGAAAAATTAGAAAAAATTGAAAAAGCCTAGAAAGCTAGTTTTCTTTTTCTCATTCATGCTTACATGCTTTTAGCATTCTCATAACATGTAGTCCTTTTTATTTTGATTCTCTTAGTGGTGAAACAACCCTTTTTATGGTTGATCTTCTCTCATAAACTCCTTTGTTTCACCATTTCATCACACCAATTTAATGGAAATGATGTAGATTGAAAATGGACAAAACTAGGAATGCGATGAAACTCATGGCTTATGGGCATTATGCCAAGGACAAAAATTTATTTTCATTCATTTGTGATTATGATTGTTCCCTTTATGTGTTTTTGTTAAGTTTTTGGGGGTGAAATATTTTGTGTTTTCTTGTTTTATGAGTTGTTTATTACATGTTTGGTACAATAAAAATAGTTTCCTTTAATTTTCTAATTAAGAAAAAAGCTTACTAAGTGCTTGACAAATGTTTTTTGTGATGAAAGGTGGATAGCTATCTTGGTTTTCTAAATGCTTGTGTTTTGATGAATGGTTGGTTTCTTTGGCGGGAAAGTTATATAAGATTCATGAAGATAGCCTTGTGAAAGCATTTGGCTTAGGTGGCTCCATGCTTAGCTAAGAGCTTCCCATCTTGTGCTATGGTCTAATGCTTTGTTTTCAAACTGGGTGTTAATGATTAGTTATGTTTACTAGGTGATTGAAAATTTCAAAGCTAGAAAGTATTTTTGGTGTTATTTAGGCGTTTGTTGAAATAAAAATGCAAAATTTCATGACTTTGTCAAGTGTTTGTGAATTTGCCTTAGTCATTTAATTGCATGGTAGCTAGTATCTTGCATCATTTGCATTTTAATTAAATATCTTGTACGTTAATCATGTATAGTTTGTATAGGCATTAAAACCCTAAATAAATTTCAAAACCATGAATTTTTGGCCTTTGAAAGTCTGCCTTAAACCCTAAAATTCTAAAACCCTAAACTTTGAAATCCTAAACTCTAAACCCTAAAATCTTAAACCTTAATATCCTAAACCTTAAACCTTAAAAACCTAAACCTTAAAACCCTAAACCCTAAAACAAACCTTAAACCCTAAACCTAACCCTAAAGCCTAAACTAAAACCTAAACCCTAAACCTAGCCTATAACCCTAAATTTAATGTAAACCTTAAAACCTAAACTAACTCCTAAACCAAACCCCAAACCATTCTTAAACCCTAAATCCAACTCGAAACCTTAAATGGTCTAGACCTTGAAACCAATGAAATCCCATAACCTTGATCCCAATCCAAACACCCATCCCAAACTCAAAGGATTTGTATGAAAATCTCATATGAAATAATTTTTTCCTTAATGCATCATAGAGGATGGAGTACTTAGGAAATTTTATTTTATTAAGTTTTTCATATGATTCTTTAACAAAAATTAATAATAAGATTAAACAAAAGAAAAGAAACAAAAACAAGATCGTAAGTATAAATAATTGCATCTAAACTCTACCTAGAGGTTGGAGACTTTGGGTAGTCATTTTATATTTAAGGATCAAATTTCAAAATCGCACTTCATCATCATGCATAACATCCTTTTGCATATATTTAATTTTAGATTGTTGCTTGCTCATTTCACATGCTTTTGTCTTTTAATTATCACAACTTATTTAATTGCATCATCATCATTTTTTTTGCATAAAATGTTTTTTATGGAAAATATTATTAAAAAATATGGATTTTGAAATAAAAATAAAATAGCATTTCAAGGAAAATAATTTTTTATACTTTGCCTAGAGGTTGGAGAGTCCCCAATAATTATCATATACAAATAATGTTATTTTTATTTTAAAGAAATGTTGTGGTGGATTTTAGACTGAAAGAGTTACCTTTAAATTCTTCTTAGATATTGAAGAATTTTAAGGTAATTATTTAACTTAAAAATTTTCATAACATTTCTAAATAAGATTTTTATCAAATAAAATTGGTTCTTTTAAAAGTGAAAGGAATTATCATCAAATTTTAAATTAAAATCATTTTTTATCCATACTAAACCAAAACGCATGACTAATTGGTACTGTTTTAAATTGTCGCTGTGGAGGTGTTATCATTTCCCCATGTATTATCATACTCCTAAAATCAAGCTCTATTTTAAAAACCAAAAATTTCTTATTGATAAACCTTAAACCATGTTTTTTTAGTTTTATTAAAAAGAAAACTTTTTTAGGTGGCCAATTACACCTAATAAAAAAAATTGGTAACGACTTTAGGGTTTTTTCAATTTACAAATTTTTACATCTGTGGAGGGCTTTACAGACTCTCACGTTGCGACAACTTGGTAACTCTACTAAAGACACCCTTTTTTTTAGAGTTAGACAAAAAATTAATCATGTGTGATATGAAGTTTTGGATTTAATGGTTTTTAGTTAATTTTTAATTTTAATTCCTTCTACTTTAATCTTTTTGTAAAAATAAAGCATCCATACTTTAATTTTGTCATTTGTTGTGTTATTGAAACTTATTCACTATTTTCACTCACTTCGTAATATTTACTTGCATGCATCAGCTCTAGGCATGGACTCTGTCCTTTTTAGGAAGAAATAAAGTAGGTATGCCCTCGTGAGGTGATAACCTCTGCATTTACTAACGAAACACTCCTACTCAGATTGAATCCTTTCCTTTCATAATTGTAATAGGTAAGGATCGCAGTGCCTTACTAGTTTATAATGAATGATAATGTAAGGAATAATCTGGGAACCTTTAGATGTATAAATCCTAACCTAGCATATTGTGAGCCTAATGAGCCAACCTAAGGTAAGGCCTTATAGACCTTTTTCATAGAACTTACCTAAATTAGGACACATAAGGAATACTCTTATACAACTTGTATTTAAAAGGTAATAATAATGTAAAATTTTTAAATATATATATATATATAAGAATAAAATTCTTCCAATAAAATTTTCTTTTGAGATACTATTTGATTTGTCTAGTGTTTGTCTAAGAATTACATCTTAAAAAAAATGTTCTTTTTTGTATTTTCCAATAAAAGTAAAAACCACAAAAGAAAAAATTTAAAGTGAAAAAATTTAAAGAAAAAATTTCTTTCTTAGCCAAATAAAAGGTAAAAGTGTGAAAAAGAAAAAATCTTTAAGTGAGAAAAGATTTAAGATATGTAAGGATTTTATTGTCTTTTTTTTATTCAATAATTGCATTTTGCATTCATCGTTAATATGTTTTTTATATTTTGGGTCATGTGTATAAGAAATTCCATTTTGTAGACATATTTGCATCATTATCATACGAATGTATTTATAAACATGCTTTGTGTGTTATACAAGTTAGGAATTATTTTATGGCATTCATTCAATAAGAGTAATAATAAAGACTTTTTAGTTTGACCTCTGAAATAAAATATCTATCTTAGTGGGTATCAAAAGGGTGAAAATGGGAATTAACTAGAAGAAATGATTAGTGTATTAGAACTATAACAAAAGGAATTTGGGCACGAGTTTTAAGAGATGAAATAATAAATAACCTAGTTGTTAGAAATGGTTAAAGGTTATGGTAGTGTCATAACATTTGGTTGGGAGAACCTACTCGTTAGACATAAAAAACATGGAGTCACCACCAATCTTTTTTATCTAAGTGTGATTGGTTACTTATGTGAATTTATCCTTTTTAAGGTTGTCCCAAGTGTAAACTAGAAGTCCCTAAAAGAATAGATTCTAGTCTACATCATTAGAACTAAGGTTCGAGAGTCGATTTTGTGTAAAGAAGGTATATGATTTAAGCCTTATCAAAAATGGTTTTGTCATGTAAATTATCAATTTCAATCATTTTATTTTTTTTACAAAATATGGTGATGCAAAAATTCTTTCAAAAATATCGGGCAATCATGCAATAAATATTAAATCATACCATGTAATAAATCATGCAATAATATAAAACTATATCATGCAATAAATAAAATCATATCATGCAATAAATCATGCAATAATATAAAAGCCTACCATGCAATAAATCATACAATAATATAAAATCATACCATACAAAAATTATCATACAATAATATTAATGATCTTGCAATAATATAATACCATAAAAATCATTCATGCAAATATATATAATCATGCAATCAAATATAATCACACAAATAAATATATTAATAATCAGGTAATTAAATATATTAATAATCAAGAAATCATACAAATAAACATATTAATAATCAAGCAATTAAATATATTAATAATCATGCAATCAAATAAAATATAATCATAAAAATAAATATATTAATAATCATGCAAATATATTAATAAATCATATAAATAAATATATTAATCATGTAAATAAATATATTAATAACATACAATCCAAACATAAATATATTAGGTAATCATGCAAATAAATATATTAATAATCATGCAAATGTATATATTAGGCAAATAAATTATCATGCAAATATAATATTAGTCATGCAAATTCATGCAAAAATAAATACCATGCAATAAATATTAAAATAAGAATAAGCAATTCAATATTATAAAAGTTATGCAAAAATCATTAAAAAAAATGAAAGTGAACATTAACTCAATGGATCATGAGTTCCAATAACTTTTCATTTTTCAAAAACTGATGCTTCTTACTATAAATCTTAGCCTTTTTTTAAAAACTCTGATCGAATCTTTTTCTAGTTTTTTTGCTTGGTTATTTCTTCCTTGTTGATTCAAAACTTTACTTCAATTTTCTCCCTTTCAATGACCTCTATTTGATTTTGAAATAAATTGCAGTGAAGGCCTTCCTTTGATTAAAGATTCAAGGTTCTTATATAAGGATTGAAATCCCAATTCAATTCAAAAAAATTGTAATTTCACCATATCTAGAAAAAATCTCCAAGATTCAATTTCTATAATATTCCTTTTATTCCAATGAATCAATGTTCAAGAATTTCATAGGTATCTAATCAATAAATTTCAGAATCCAAAATTGAATCCAAGATCGAATCTGAAAGTGAATCTAAGATTTCCTACCAATTTCCAAATCCCACATTTTTCTTTTTTCTTTTTTTGTTACCAATTGACTTTGACACTTTTGATTGAAAAAATAAAAATTAAACCAAAACTTAAACTAAAAAATTAATATACAAATAAAATTTAGGGTTTAATCTTTGAGCCTAAAATTTACTTTTTCAATTAAGGCTCAATTGCATAATCAAATCAAATTTTGAAACCCAATGAATTTAAAAAAACCTCTTGACAAAATGAAATGTCTACAGTTACCCCTTTTTGTGCATTTTTTGTGAAACATGGATGGGACTTTTGTTTGAAGAGGATCTTCAAGTGATAGGTTTATGCATTTCTTCTATTTCAAAAATATTTTTATGTTGATATGAAATTATCTGTTGAACTTAGATATATGAATAATTGTTTGTCTTTCATTCTTACTTCTTTGCCAATTTTCATACTTTTCACTAAAAAGCTTTGTCATTTGTGCATTCATTCATTCATCTATCATCTATTTATGTATCTATATAATGCAATTCATGTGTGCTCCAAAATAGGGAATTTATTAAAATATAATTCCTACAATTTTTTCTAAAGATCAAGAGAATATTTGATTTGAAAGGAGAGATAGAGAAGATTATCGAGGGACTTTATGCTTAAAGAAAATGATCATCCTAAAAGACTTAGCTTAGGACCCATAAGAATGGAGTTAAGGAATCTAAATAAATAGAAACGTATAATTTCTTGGAAGAAAGAGTTCAAACTATTGAAAGTAAAGATGAATCTGTTGATGTAAAAAATATCAACTAGTTTCAAATGTGGTTATTCAATCCAAGTTTAAGGTTTCGACATTTGAAAAGTATAATGGAACTAGATGTCCTAAGACATATTTGTTTCAATACTATCACAAAATGATTGGGTATGTTGATGATGAAAAGCTACTTATTTATGCTTTTTAAGAAAGTTTGATTGAGGCAGTAGCCAATTGGTATTATAGTTTGAAGAGTAGTTAAATTCATACTTAAAGGGATTTATTGTGGGTATTCTTGAAGCAATATCACTATATGTTAGAGTTGGCTCCAGATCGATTAACCCTTCAAAAAATGAGAAAGAGCCCTAATGAAAGCTATAAAGAATATGTTGTTAGATGAAAGTAGATGGCATCACAAATATGACCATCTCTTACCAATAAGGAACTAAATTCTCTGTTTATGGATACCTTTCTTTCTTCTTATTATGATAAGTTGGTTAGCAATACTTCATCAAAGTTCGTAAATTTATTTTTTGTTATGGGCAGAATTGAGAATGTGAATAAAAAAAGAAAGAATTATAGATGCTAGTGATGAAAGAAGGGGAGATATTTTTGTTGAGCAAGCACATGAAATAATTATTGAATGGTGAAGTGAAAAAAGCCTTCACATGATACAAAAAGACCCTGTAAATGCTCATTTTCAGTGGTCACCATATTGTTTCTAACCAAAATTTAGGGTTAAAGATTTTTTTTAATCACTTTATTTATGTACTCTAATTCATTTATCACAAACATTTACAAAACAAATGATCAACCCAAGCCATTCATGAAACTATAAGAGAAAAAAAACCAAGATGTATCATTCACTTCCAATGTCTTATGTTGAGCTTTTCACCTTACTGTCAAGAATCGTATGATCTCTATTATTTCTACAAAACCTAAAAAACCTCTATACTTGAAGTGGTTAATCCCAATGTTAAGTGTGAGTTTCATAATAGGGTCAAAAGACATTCTATAGAAGATTGTACTACCTTCAAAGATATAGTTCAGGCTTTAATTGGTGCAAATCCCATAAATTTCAAAGAATTAATTAGTGATTTTGATGATTGATAGTAGGTGAGTTGCGGGTCAATGATGCGAAAATTGAATTGTCAAATGGCAAACCTTTGTTTGTAAGTTTAAGGGTCATCTCGAGAATATTATTGAAAATGTGAATTTTTGGGTCATGTTTGATTATTGCATTACATGAATAGATCCTGTGCATCAGGAGTGTTCCATGAATTTATATCATCATTTGATATTTTTAATTTTTGTTAAATTTTAGACTTGTAATTGGTAAAAAGGGAAAAGTGTTAGATTTGAATAAAGCCCTACATAGTCAAGTCCCAAGGTTAAAAAAAAAGTACTCTGAAAGAAATGAAAAAAAAGACAAAAGACAAAAAATGAAAAAAAAATTGAGTCTTGTATGAGTTGGTGATCACTATTAGGGATTTTTCGAAAACCTAAACTCTTTTTCTTATGCCTTCAAATGATTTCACTCAACAGCCATGACCCTTCAAAAGCCATAAAGTTAAATTTGTGAACCTTACTTTCACCTAATAATATTATGATATCAACAGGTGATATTCTTTTTCAAAGCAATGAACAATGAAACATCTAATTTAAAAAGGAAAAAAAAATTAGGATTCCTAAAAGATTAGGCAAATATGACATTTTTCATAAGAATTTAGATGTGATACTTTTATGTGTCAATATTACGTTGTAATTCCAAAATTGTTGAAATAAAAACCAACCTAAGTCCTATAAAAAGATCACAGATTTATCAATTTTTTCAGCTATTTATCCCAAAATTAGCCTGGCTCATGTGTCCTGAGGGCATATTGATCAAAAGAAAAAGATTTCATTGCCCTTAAGACAACATAAGTTATGATTAACCCTTTTGTTTTCTTTTTGTGGAGTAACTTAGATCATCTGATACCTTAAACGAGTTTATTCCACATGGTTCTTTCCTTGTTCATTCACATGACCCTTTTCATATAACAACTTTCATTAAGAGTGGTTTGTTAAAATGAGGCATCTTTCATGAAATGTATTATTGGTAAAATGAATTTAGGTATGAGTTATAGGGGGCATGTCAAAAAAAGAAAAAGAAAGAAATGAAAAGAAAAGAAAAATGGTTATGACACCATGCACTTAAGAAATTTGAACAAATTCTAATAAAGTTCTAACAAATTCAAAGTTTTGGAAAAGAGACAAAGAAAAAAAACCCAAAATAGAAAATTTAAATGTTCATACTTGAAATGACAAATAGACATCTTTCATTATCTTTTCACAAATGTAAAATTTTATGCTTTATTACTTCTTTAAGCCTGATTGAATTCTTTCAAAATAAACTTTAATTAAGGATCACCCTTCACTCTAAGGGGTAAAAAAGAACACATTTAAGGGTTAAGAATGGGGATGCCCGAATGGATTCTCGTATATTAGGGCAAAAGCTCAATATAAAAGTTCACAATAAGTTTTAAATCCACTTAGTGATAGAATGCAAAAGAAAAAAAAAAGAAAAAAATGAAAGGAAAGTAAAAAGAAAAAAAAATGAATGGGTGGAAAGCAAAAAGGATAGACCTCATAATGTATCCTTTGAACAAAAAATGATCATTGGTTTTAAATACCATTAAATTCTTGTTTTGAGCCTTTCTATCCTTTTCTTTGACAAGCCCGAACCTTAACTTACATTACAACCTTTAAAAAGTCAATATTGGATCAAGCATGAAAGCTTAAAATTGAAGAGTTTCTCTTGAAAAAATGACAATGAATATTTTAAGTCCTCATTTATTACATAATTTCCTATTTGGATCATTAACCCCTTTCAAAAAAATTCTTTTGCTCTTTTAGATTGTTTTGAATTTTTTTAAGAGCATGTTATGTTAATAAAAAAATAAAACAAGAGAAAAAAAGAAAAATAAAAGTGGCTTTATGATAAAAACCCTAAAAAGTGTAGTCTAGAGTAAACCTTGAAGGTGACTTCTAATGCTAAATGTGGTAGATGCTGAACAAAGATAAGCTAAACATTATTTAAAGATCTAAAATATTAAAGTCATAGAGTTTGAGATGAGTTAGTTTTGAAAATCTCAACTTTTGTTCATTTCTAAATAACTTTTCAAAATCTCAAATCCATATAGCTAACCTTGACATATATCAAAATGTAGCATTTGGAGACCAAGAAAAATGTTGAATATGTTTGGTTTTAAGGAATTCATCCTTTTAAAAAAGCTTATGTTTCATTTATGAGCTTGCATCGAAAATTGTATGCCTCTTTTATTCCTTTCAAGTGTTGAAACCCTTTTGAATAAACATGAATCTTCATCTACAGAACCATTCAATCCATTTGGAAAAAAAACTTTCACCTCTTTCATTTCTAATAGGGATTGCCAAATAAAAAAAGAGAAAAAAATAAAAATAAAAGTGGCTTTATAATAAAAACCCTAAAAAGTGTAGTCTAGAGTAAACCTTGAAGGTGACTTCTAATGCTAAATGTGGTAGAGGCTGAACAAAGATAAGCTAAACGTTATTTAAAGATCTAAAATATTAAAGTCATAGAGTTTGAGATGAGTTAGTTTTGAAAATCTCAACTTTTGTTCATTTCTAAATAACTTTTCAAAATCTCAAATCCATATAGCTAACCTTGACATATATCAAAATGTAGCATTTGGAGACCAAGAAAAATGTTGAATATGTTTGGTTTTAAGGAATTCATCCTTTTACAAAAGCTTATGTTTCATTTATGAGCGTGCATCGAAAACATGAATCTTCGTCTACAGAACCATTCAATCCATTTGGAAAAAAAACTTTCACCTCTTTCATTTCTAATAGGGATTGCCAAATTTTAAAAAAATTCAAGCCTAGTTTAGTTGGCGTCTAAGTCTTAAACCTAGATTATTAGGCAATAATAAAGTTATAAGCCCAGATTATCTAACACCAATGAAGTCTTAAGCCTAATGTAGCTGGCAAACAAGCCTAGATTATTTGACACCAATGAAGTCTTAAACCTAAATTATTTGGCATCAATGAGATTGAAACCCAAATTACCTAGTACATAAGCTCAGTTTAGCTAGCACATAAGCCCGAATTAGTTAAAAAGTATACACCACTTTTATCCCTTTTAAGTAGTAAAGTCTTTTTGAATCAACGTGTATATCTAGCTTAGCAGGCTCCCAATGAAAAGTTAAGCCCAGTTTATTTGACCTCTGATGAAAATTTTAAGCCTAATTTACCAAGCACCAATGAAAGTTTAAGCCCAATTTGCCTAGCATCTGATAAAGATTTTAAGCTAAGTTTATCTGTCATTAAAGAAATATTTTAATCCCAGTTTACTTGGCAGCTAATGGAGATTTTAAACCCTAGCTTAGCTAGTTTTCAGTAAAAATTTAAGCTCAATTTATCTGGCACTAAAGAAAGATTTTATGTCTAACTTACTTGGCACCAATGAAATTTTAGGCCTAATTTATCTGGCACCAAAGAAAGATTTTAAGCCTAGTTTACTTAATACCTGATGAAAATTTTAAGCCTAGTTTACTTGGCACTAATAAAAGTTTAAGCATAGTTTACCTGGCACCTGATAAAAATTTTAAGCCTAGTTTATTTGGCCCAAAAAAAAAAATTTAAGCTTAATTTACCTAGCACCCAAGGCTGAGCAAGCATTGCAAAACAAAACAAAAAAAAAAAAAGAGGTCAGTTCATTTTAAAAAATGAGAACAAAAAAAAAGGAAAAGAATTTCAAAAGCTGTGAAAGAAAGGTTGTAGAGGCGACGTGAGAGGAAAGAAAAGAGAACATCATATTAAAATCTTGTAAAAATCTAATGATGGAAGATGAGGATTTCATGATATGAGGTTTTCAATTCAGTATTAGATCTACCAATTTTAGGGTCATTTTAGTAAAAACTCAGGTTAGATCTGTGACGAAGACATTAGGGAGAGGTTACTGTTGAAATTTAAGAGCCAAAAGACCACTAACTGGTGGCAGCACTAGTGACAAAGCGGTGGTGGTGGCGATGAGGCTTTGCTAAAAATTAAGGGTTAAGAGTGCCTCTGGTTTTTTTTTTTTAAAGAAGAAAGTTTTTTTTTTTTTTTTTGTAAAAGGGGTTTGAAATGAGATAAAAAAAACTTAGGTTTTATAGCTAAAAAAAAAAAAGGAAGTAAGAAAAGATTGGGTCAGCTTGACCTAGACCCGTGACCCAGTTGGTGACACAAATTGGCCTAAGCTCAAACTTGCTCTCCTGACCCAACCCACCTAGTCCAATCCAAGCCTATTCAGATATCCATCAAATTAGGTTTGTTTTTTGTTGTAAATCATATTGGATTTAAGTCCAATTTAGGTAAATTCAATTCACTCATTAGTTATTTGTTCATTTTTGCATGCATTTTTTTTATATCAATAAACATTTAGTTATTTTAAACTATTGATAATGAAATAAATGAATAAATATTATCGTTATTGTATATTAACTTATTAAGATCATAATTTTAATTTTACCTTACAAAAATCGTATGTGTTAATTTGATGCAAGTAAATTAATTAAATTCCCAAATACCACTTAGATGTTAGGGTATTTAAGAAATTTTATGAATATTTATATGAAAACCTTTTATGAAATAATTTGTTCTCAAATACTGCCTAAATGTTGGGGTATTTAGGAAATTTTATTTCATTAAGAATTTTCATACATTTTCGCAACTTAAAATAAAATTGTTTTGTTAAAACAACAAATATAACAAATATAAAATAATAAAAATAATAGGATGGAATTTTTAAATATAAAAGGTCATACCCAAACTCTGCTTAAATGTTGAAAAGTCTAAGTAGTCTCTTTATATTTAAAAACCCGATTCTTAAATTTGTATTTTATCATCATCTGTATATAACTTATTTTTAGAATAATGTGTACATTCATAATTCATATATATGTTTATTGATGTTTAATATTAATTATATTATTCATTTTTTTACTGCATAAAATGTTTTCTTAAAAATTTTTAGTTTTGACCATATAAAATTAAAATAACATTCCATGAAATATGATTGTTGGCACTTTGCCTAGATGTTGGAGAGTCATCAATAATTATCATTTACAAAGAGTGTTATTTTATTATTTTAGAAGGAATGTTATGATAAATCTTAAATGAAAAAACCATATTTGAATTTTACTTTTATGTTAGAGACTTTAAATGTATTTCTTTAAATTGAAGATTTTCCTAAGATCCATAAATAAAGATTTTTTTTAAAGTAATTTTATTTTCTTAAAACAAAGGGAATTATAATTAAATATAAAAACTATTTTTGTCCAAAATTATAAATAACGCATGACTAATTGGTCCCAATTTTTAGGTGCTTGGGGGTGCTAATCCTTCTCCACATGTAACCAACTTTTGAACCTAATATGTTTTTGTAGACAAAAATTATCTTTTTAATAAACTCTAAATTCGTTTTACCATTTTCTTGAAAGATAAATTTTGGGTGACCAATCACACCATAAAAGAGATTGGTGGTGACTCCCCTTGTTTTATTATAATTTTTAAATTTTTTACATCTATCATCGAGTCCCCAAACCGACACATTACAACATTTGGTAAATGTACAAGTTCTTATTTTAATAATTGCATGTACATAATGGTTTGGATATATGTGTGCATCATTTGGGGAATTTGTAAGTTGTATAATTGATTAGACCACGCATCTGTATTATTTGGTGAATATTTAATCTATTGTTTTGAATATTGCATTTGTATCATTATTTGTTTCTACCGTGCATTTGTGTTATTTGGTGAGTATCTAAATCATTGTTTGAACATTGCATTTGCATCATGGATGGGGCATACATTCACATCATGTAGTGAATATTTGAATCTTAGTATGGCATATGCATTGTTGTTTAGGACATGCATTCGCATCATTTAAAAGGCATTATATCATGGCATTTTTTGCATACAAGATTTTGACTTTGTTGGGAGAAAATGTTTAACTTTTGAATCTTTGAATGAGGAAGATCCTTTATGATGAGATTTTATTTTGACAAGGAAAATTTTCCAAATTTTTAAAGTTATAGAGCCTTTGTTTAAAGGAGCTTTCAAATGAGAATCTTTGAAATTTTGGATATGAAATCCTAAAATTTTGAAAAAGAACCTTAGAAATTTTAAATGGGAATTTCTAATTTTTTAAATGTGAGTCTTTGAAATTTTGGATGTAAATCTCTAAAAATTTTCAAAGTTGAATTTTTGAAATTTTGAATGTGAAACCTTGAAATTTTTTAGATAAGAATCTTTGAAATTTTGGTTGTGAATGTTAATGTTTTTTAATGTGAATTTTTAAAATTTTTGATGTGAATCTCTAAGTTTTTAGAATAAAAATCTTTAACTTTTGAATGTAAATCTCTAAAATTTTTAGAATATAAAATTTGAATGTGAATCCTTAATTTTTTTCAAATGAAAATCTTTAACTTTTGGATGTGAATCTCTAAAATTTTTGAATGATAATATTTGAATTATGGAGGTGAGACTTGAAATTTTGATGTTAATCCATGAATTTTTTTTATATGAAACTTTAAATCTTTTGAATGCAAATCTTTGAATATTATCTATTTATTATAGTTTGTGAATCTTTATAATGATGAAAATTCGTGCGAAACAGAAACTCTTATGAACTTGAAGTTCTTGCGAATGTGAAGTTTATGTGAATATCAAATTTTTGGAAATCTAAAGTGTTTGCGAATCTAAAAATCTTGTGAATCTGAAACTCTTGTGAATCTGAAGTTCTTGCCTGAAATTCTTGTGATTATTTTATTCTTATGAATGTAAAAGTTTTATGAATTTTTAAATTTTTAGGAGCATGAAGTTCTTGTTAATATGAAAATCTTGTAAATCTGAAACTCTTGTGAATCTTAAAATCTTGTGAATCTTCCATTCTTATGAATCTGAAAGTTTGGCCAATCTTTGAAGTTTTGTAATGAACCTTTGAATTTTCAAATTGCGAATCTTTGAATTTTAAGTTGAAAGTTTTCAGTTTTTCTGGACTCAAACAAAATGTGCAAGGAGAACATTTTTCTAGCTGAATCATTTTAGAGTTAAGATTTGTAAGACCTCTAGACGTAATCTCTAAGTTTTTCGAGCAAGATTCATAAGTTTTTCGAGCTGAATCTATTTTAGAGTCGAAATTTATAAGATCTTCAAACATAATCTCTAAATCCTTCAGCCAAGATTCATATGTCTTCCTAGCTGAATCTATTTTAGAGTCGAGATTTATAAGACCTTCGGATATAATCTCTAATACCTTTGGGCATAGTCTCCAAGTCCTTCGAGCATGATTTTTTAAAACTTTCAAGTATATATTTTTTTAAAAGTTGTGTAGCCTTTAGTTAAAAGAGCATTTTTCAATGAATGATTTGTAAGACCTCCAAGTTTAATCTTTAAATTCTTCGGACGCGATCTATAAAACCTTTAGACATGTTTTGATATTGTCAAAACCTTCAAGTGTCATCTTTAATTCTTTTTAAAAAAAAAAGTTGTGTGCCTTCATTTTCGAAAAACCTTTTAAAAAATAAATAAATAAATAATTGAATAATTTAGGCCCGACTGTAATGAGTATCTATATCTTTGCACAATTCTTGTTTCACAAAAACTATGCAAAGAGGGGTAGCTATAGATACGCTATTTAGTCTAAGGCTCAAACTAATTGGGCTTAAATTTGATCCAAGCCCAATTGTCCAATTTCATACATTTCTTTTTTATATCTTGTTTATCCTATTTATTTATCTTTTAGTCTTTTATTTATCTAGATAATGAAATTTATGGAGTAATTTAAGCACTAATCAAGGATGATCTCAACAATTAAGACTAAAACATGATCTCTTCAAATATTAAAATAAAGGTTGAAAAGAAATCAAATTAGGGAATCAAAGCCAAATTTAATTTGGGAATTTTAAGGGATTTTGGAAATCAAGAAAAATCGAGACAATTTCAAAAATTAATTAAACCAATTTTAAAGAGAATTAAGAAAAAAAATCAATTCAGAGCATAACCAGACCTACAATCATTTCCATTCAATGCAAATCCCCAAAATTCCTAGCAAAAAGCCTTATATAAACACCAATCAACCACACACAAAAAAAGAAAAAAGAAAAACCCACCAGGAAATAGATGAGTAGCAATCTATACTCAAGCTCTTTGGTTGGAATTGGTAATAGAGCTCTTAAGTCAAAATTGGTGGCTATCTACCACTATAGATCAGGGGATACTTCCACTTAGGCATGTTTTTATCCATTAAGGTAATTTTTACATTTTTTTATTTATATATTTATTCATTTATTTCACTTTTTTATGTTTAAAATAAAATTTAAAGATTGTGAGTTTTAAATTATGAATTTTTTATTTCGTGGGTTTAGAAATTTTAAATTATGAAATCTACTAAACTATTTGAGAATTTTATAATGAATTTTAAAAGAAAAAATTTTAATAAAATTTTCAATCCTACCAAACTATTAGAGGATTTAAATCTTGAATTAAGTTTTACAAAACTATTGGAGGACTTGATGAATTTTTTAAAAATAATAATAATAAAAATTTCAATCATACCAAATTATTGAAAGATTTAAATAATGAAGTAGATTTTAGAAGTATCGGAAGGTTAAATGAATTTTCTTAAAATAAATTTCATATATAATTTTATAATAAAATCTTACCAAATTATTGAAAAATTTGCATCAAAATAAATCTTATCAAACTATTGAAAGATTTTACTAATTAGTTCTTTAAATAAAATTTAAATAGATCTGATGACGAAGCCTTTTATAGTAAGACGCTAGTCTCTATGAATACTCCTAAGGTGATGAATTTTCTTAAATTACCACCAAACTATTGGAGTAATTTTAGGATTAATTTTCAATAATTAAATTATTTGGCAAATTATAAAGATATTTTTAGGTTTGGAAAACTTGAAATCTATTTAGTATCCTCATTTGGATGAGTGTTGTGAGAGTGCTATAACCTTCCTCATATGCAATCGCACTCTCGAACTTAAATCTGGTTTCATAGACTAGAATCAACCATTTAAAGATATCTAAGTCAAGTTTGGGACTTCTCTTTAAAATGGGATAGATTCAGTTAAATGGCCAATCACACCTAAACAAAAAATATTGGTGACGACTCTTTTAATCTATGTCTAGCGATAAGTCTACGAATTTATACGTTATGACAACACCTATCGAATCGAGTAGGATCGAAAACCATCGAATACGAATTGTTTTTCATCCCTATCGTTAACTCTTTTTATTGAAAGATTTATCTAATTAAACAAAAAAAGAAAGGAAAAAATCAAGTTAGGGTGTCATGTGGATATCTCTATTGGTTTTTTAATTTGTAATTTTTTAAATAAAAAAATTAAAAATGAAAAAAATGAAAAAGTGAAAATAATAAAAAAAATAGGGTGTCATGTTGGCACCTTAAATGAGGTTAAAATAAAAGTTAAAATAAGTAAAATTTATATAATAGATTGATAGACGGATTATATTTTAATTATGTATAAATATAGTAATTTTTATTAAATTAAGGTATGAAATAATAAATTTATTAATAAAAGTTATACCTTCAAAATTAAATTGTCTTCGACTTCAATTTATTGCGAAATAAGCATTTTTACTATTCATCCATATCATCAAATAATTGCCATATCAATAAACAACAAGCACTATCAACCTTATAACCTTGGCATATGTCTTATCATAATAATTTTAGGGATCACTAGACGAATTTAAAAACAAAAGATGAAGTCACTACCAATATTTTTTGCTAGGTGTGATTGGCTACCTATTAAAATAATTTTTAGGTTTACAAAAATAGTTTGGGTTCGAGAGTCGGTTACGTATGAGAAATGATTAGCATCCCCACGATGCTTGTTTAAAATGGTACTAATTAATTCTGTGTTATCATTTAATTAAGACTAAAATAATCTTAATTTTGGCATTTAAAATTTAATTTTCCTAATTTTTTATTATAAAAAAACATATTTTTATTTTTAGTACTTTTGCTATTTTTGAAAAATAAATAAAAACCTTGCATATTGAAATATTTTCGAAAATATTTCAATACTTTGATAATATTAATAAGAACTTTCTCACCTAAGGAATTTTTAAAAATCTCTACTTGGAATTCTAAGAAGTTTCATCATCGACAATCTATATTTATCTTCAAATTATAATGCATATAATAAAACAAGACAACCAAAATTTAATCCCAATAAAAAAATTGATAAATTTGAATTTAAAAACTAATTTTCTTAATTTTGTTAAAAAAAACATTTTTAGATTAGTAATAAATAAAAATAAATAAAAACCTTACATATTGAAAAATCTCTAAAAATATTCTAATACTCTCGCAACATTAAGAGACACCATCTTATCTAAGAAATCTTTAAGAATCACTACTCGAAATTCTAAAAAATCCTATCATCGGTGGTTTATATTTATTTACAATATTTATCTAAAAAAACCATGAAATATAATGTCTATAAAAAAATCATTTTATGCCATTTATAAACGAACAAAAAATCTTTATCGATAATTAATCTAAATATTCCAACACATTAGCAGTATTTTAGATAAATTTTCTTTCCTAAAGAGTCCAAAAGCAACACTACTTGGATTTCTTTTGGATTTCATCCTTAGAGATTTTTCATTTACTTTAATAATAAAAAATGTAATAATATTATTATCCAAAAATTTATTTAAAAAATAATTTTATCTAAAAGACTTCTCAAATTAATGAAAATAATGACAAAATGGAGGTTTTTTTCATATTAAAAAGAAACTTCTAAATATTCCAATACTTTGATAATTTTTAAAAGATTTTTTCCACCTAAAGAATTCTTAAGAATCACTACTTAGATTTTCTGGAATCCTATCATTGAAAATTTTCATTTATTACTATTAAAATTAATATTATTACTAATGTTAGTGTTATTTGATGCGAAACTAAAATGCAAATAAAGGATAAATTGCATAATAATAAAATGCAAATAAAAGATAAATTGCATAATGTTGTGTTATTTGATGTGAAATAATAATAATAATAATACTAGTTTATTGCATGGAATTAAATTGAACATAAAAGTTTAAACACTAAGAAATTATAATGTAAAAAATTTTCCAATTTTAATCAAACAAGAAAAATTAAACATGGACATGTGTTCCATGGATCATGCGTGACACTTATCACGAGCCAATAGAACTACTACCCTAGGCTTTGAAAATTTCTCATGTCAATGAAGTAAAAAAAAAAAAAAAAAGAACAAATTAACCTATTATCCAAGCTACTTTCTATTACCACCTGGATTAGACAATTCAAGGAATAGGAAAAAAAAAAAAAAAAAAGAATTGACAATGCACAGCTCTAAAGCTTAACCCTAATTATTAGGTAGCAAAATTCTTAAAAACCAAGTCTGGGACCCACGGTTTGATTTAAAAGGGGATTCTCTATAACCTCAAGCCTAGAAGAAAATAAGCTTTGGAAGTGAATTCCCATGGCCATGGAAAGAATGAAAACTGGATTTGAAAACAAGGAACAACCTAAAAATAAGTACAAGAAAAATATAAACGGGTGGGATCAAGTCACATAAAACCCTATTGATGATTTATCGACCTAAACAACCATACAGTATCCTCATCTAGCATCAAAGAACTTGACTAGCAGAGGTAACGATTCAAACCATAAGCAAGCAACCACCATGAAATCAAGACTGAACAACGAAGATGGCCCCATTTTCCCCTCAAACTCTAAGCATTTTGTTCCACAAGTTGCATGAAATGGAAAGTAAAATATTAGGAAAGAAGTAAAGAGCAGTTAAAAGATTCTAGGAAAACAAATGAAAGGTGAAACAGACTAAGAACAGTGGTCGAACCGTGACTACCTAACCAAGGGATGGCACTTAAAATGAGCTTGATACAATGGCCATTTCTTCAAACATTAATTATGCAAAATAATTGACAGGTGGATAGACATATTAAGAAAACTCAAGAGGATTTAACTAGAAATTAAAACAAAAAGGCATTGGAATGTTAGCAAAGTAGTAGCTTGAGAATGAATAAAGACCAGATAAATGTCCTTGAAGTTTACAAGTTCTTTTTCTCCCTAAATATTCATGGGAAGTAAGCTAAAAGCACAGAAGTGAAATAGGAAATTCTTTATAAAACAACGAAAGCAAACAATGTGGGAAAAATTCTGTGGCAGAGCTCAAACCGTGACTGCCTATGGAAAACAAAGTAGTATGATTCAGGAATCCCCAGCCAGTTTCAGGTCCATTTTTTACTAACCAACAATAGGGCATGGATAATAAAGAAATAGGGATCTAAAGGGAGGAGAACCAAGGTATAATAGCCTGTCAAATGATTTAAATTACTATTGCAATTAGAGAAGGAAAGAACCGTTTTTCTAGCTAATGAAGAAAGTAGTAAACACTTAAAGCTTTGAGCTTTTACTCCCCACAAAATAATACCATGTGAGTAAGTCAAAGAGCATGCAAAGCCTTAAACTTTTTGTAAGTTTCCATAAAAGGTCTGGCTTTAAACTGTATAAGCAATGACTTAAAAGGGACTTAGAGGCTGCCAAAATACATTTTATATTTTTTAGATGCATATATCAAACAGGATATACATTACATGTGTTAACAAAGAAAGAAAAAAAGGTTTACCTTTCATTTCTGTTTCTTGTTGTTTTTTCTTAGTCTTTCCTCTTTTTTGGTTTCCATTTTTTTTCTCTATTTCTTTTTACTTGGCTTCCGTTCGTGTTTAGTTCTTCCTTCTTCCCTATTTGTTGTTGCTTCCTTCTCTTTTTTTTTTTTGAAAACTCAACTCCCCATTTTTTTTCACAAAAAGAGCTTCCTTTTTTTTCCCTTTCTCCTCTCCTTTTTTTTTATTTTTTCCCACTTCCCTCCCAGCCTTCCTCTACAAGGCTTTAAGATTTGTTTATTTTCTCTTACTCTACTAACCCTTTTTTGTTTTTTACAGGTGCCATCCCTCGACTTCAGCCCCTCTTTGTTCCTCCTCGCTGGATGTTCCTTGTACATGCCACTTTTTGTGCTCCCCTCTCTCTTTTTAAGAAGAAGAAGACCCTTAAAAGGATCTCTTTTTGGTGAAATGAATCCTTAAATCAAATCTCACTCAAGGGTCAAAGTTCCTTTTTTTTTTCCTTTTCAATCAACAAACTTTAGCCATTGGATCAAGATTCAATGAGAGATCCAATGGTCTCCATTATTCACTACAAATGTTGGATATTTATAGCCTTTAAACCTATGGAAAGACCATTTTACCCCTAGTACAAAGTTTTTAGTATTTAGGCCATTTTCTTATAAATAAATTTTTCCATGCTCATTTTTGGGATTTTAAGGCATCAAAAATCATGAAATATTATAAAATTGAGAACTGAAAATTTTCATGAAAATCCACAATCGGGAAGGGCAAATTATAAAAACACCCATAGAGGGTATTTTAGTAATTTCATACTTCTCGGGCTACTATTGTGATTTCAAATGCACCAAAAATCATGAAATATTATGAAATTAAGATTTGAAAAGTTTCATGAAAATCCAAGCTTAGGAAAGATAAATTACAAAAATACCCTTAAAGGGCATTTTGGTAATTTCATACTTTTCGGGGTATTCCTACGATTTCAAATGCACCAAAAATCTTGAAATATTATGAAATTAAGATCTAAAAAATTTCATAAAAATCTAAGCTTTAGAAGGATAAATTATGAAAATACCCCTAAAAGGTATTTTGGTAATTTTGTAATTTCTTAAGTGTAATAAAAAATTTTAATGGTGTTTAAAAAAATCATCAATTTTAACTTTAAACCATATTAATTCCATTTAGGTTGTGAATTTTGAGAATAAAATCGGGTCCTATCCATTTTGATCAAGTTTTGTGCAATTTTACTTTATTTGAATAATTTTAACTCTATTAACCAAGTTTGACTAGATTTGACCAAAATTGACTTTAGGGTTTACTTGATTTATTTATTCTTTATGCATCCATGTGAAAAGGTATCGTCCATATAAATCTCATGCAAAAGAGTTTGATAGTAACCATATGGGTCTCCTTTTCTTTTGTTTATTATAAGCCTAAATATTGATGCATTTTATGAGCTCTTAAATGTGACACTTTATGGGCTTCCAATAAGCTTTGTTTATGTTTCTAAATGGGTCAACTTATGGACTCTTTATAGGTTATAAATGGGCCTGGTTCAACCATACTAAAAATGTTTCAGATAAAATTCGGTATCTACAGCTGCGCCTCTTTGCATATTTCTTACAATAAAAAATAATGCAAAAACAAAGACAATAATTTTGTCTGAATGATGCTTCTAAGAGTTTTTTTTTATATATTTTTGAAGATGGCTTCCCCTAAATAAAGGTTTTGAAAATATTCTTTCTTTTTTTTAACTTGTTTGAAAATGGCTCCCCCTAAACAGAGGTTTTGAAAATCTTTTTTTTTTTTTTTTTTAAACTTGTTCGAAAATGACTCCTCCCAAACAGAGGCATTGAAACTTTAAAATTTTATCTAAAAATGGCTCCTCCCAAATATAGGCTTTGAAACTTAAAAAAAAGAAAATCTTGTTTGAAAATTGCTCTATCTAAACAAAGGCTTTAAAACTTTAAAATCTAAAATATTTTACTTGGAGATCTCAAAGATTATGTTCGGAGGTTTTACAAATATCAAAACTAAAATAAATTTAGCTAAAAAAACTTACAAATCCTATCCGGAGGACTTAGAAATTATCTTCAGAGGTCTTACAAATCTCAAAATCTTTGAGTGTTCCCTCTAATCAAAGGCATTGAAACTTTAAAATCATAAAATGTTTTGCCCAGAGGTCTTAGAGATTATGCTTGGAAGTTTTACAAATCTTTGAATGCTCCTCATCTCAAAGGCGTTAAAACTTTGAAAATTTAAAACATTTTACCCAGAGGTCTTGAAAATTATCTTGGGTGCCAACTAGAAGGGACTTGAGTGCCAACTAGACTGAGTTTGGGTCTTGTATCGTATCTCATCTTTTTTCATTCATTTTTTCAACAACCATTTAATTTTTACAAAACTTTTTAAACTTTTTTGACATTTTGATCTCTTGTCAAACTATCTTCTTTTTTTTATGATAGACTTATTTCTCTTTCTTTGTCCATTTTTTCTTCTTTTTCTTTTGTTTTGTTTTTTTTCTTTTTTCTAATATTTACAAAATCGACAAATGCAATCATGATACAAATGTCTATTTCCATCAAATGATGCAAATGCAAATGTTGTTACGAATGCAAGAATGTGAATGCTTGATGCAAATACAGGTGACAAATGCAAATGTTCTTTTCATGTAAATGCCCTTACAAATACTTTTCTATGTTGAAGATTCTATGATATAAATACACATGTCTTTCTTATGATGCAAACGTGAATGCATTGGTTAGAATGCAGATGATGTAAATGCAAATGTTTTTCTTATGATGCAGATGCTAGTGATGCAAATATGAATGCAAGTGTCTTTCTCGTGATGCATATACAAGTATGAATACGAACGATGCAAATGTGAATGTCATTTTTTATTATGCAAATACAAGTGATGCAAATGTGATTATCTTTTTTTTTTATGATGGAGATGTGAATGCCAATGTTTTTTTTATGATGTATATGCAAGTACAAATGCGAATGATGCAAATGTGGAATTTTTTTTTTATGATGTATATGCAAGTTTTGTGATGCAGATGTGAATGCAAGTATCTTTCTATGATGTAAATGCGAGTGATGCAAATGCAAATATTTTTTTTGTTATTTTTTTATAGCATGTAGATCCAATGTCTTTTTTATGCAAGTAATGTAAATTTGAATGTTTTTTTTAATGATACAAACGTAAGTGATGAGAATGTGAATGTCTTTTTTTTTATATATAGATATGAATGCAAATGTCTTTCTAATAATGCATATGCAAGTCTGAATGCGAACGTCTTTTTTGTGATGTAGATGTGAATGCAAATGTCTTTTTCATGATACACACGAAAGTATGAATACGAATGTCTCTTTTTTTTATTTGTAGCATGTAGATCCAATGTTTTTTTCATGATACAATGCAAGTGATGCAAATGTGAATTTCCTTTTTTATTCTTTTGTTTTGGTTTTTTTTTATTTTTTTTGGTAGCATGTAGATCTGATGTCTTTTTCATGCAAATGATGCAAATGCGATTTTTTTTTTTTTGTAATGTAGATGTGAATGCAAATATCATTCTCATGATGCAGACGTAATTACGAATGTGAATGTCCTTTTTGTTATTTTTTTTATATTTTTTTATAGCAATTAGATCATATGTCTTTCTCATAATGCACATGCAAGTGATGCAAAAGCGAATGTCCTTTTTTTTTGGCAACTTGCAAATTAAATGTTTTTTTGATAATGCATATCTAATTGATGCAAATGGATTTTTTCTTTCAACATTCCAGTCAAATGTCTTTTACAACCGATGCAAATGCAAAGATTCTTTTTGTTTCATTTTTTTATCCTTTTTTTTTTAAAAAAAAATTTTTTATTCAAAATTTCAAGGTTCACCCTACACCAAAAATAATCTTAATATCTTGTACAAAAATGCTCAACTAATCTCTAAGCTTTTCCAAAGTAATCACAAAATTATCCCACATAAAGTGTTTTCGTAATCAATGAGAAAAATTAAAAACATATAACTTTCAAACCTCATGTAAATTGATGATTACTATTTGGATTGCTTGTGGATGGCATAATTGACAATTCAATTTTTTTCACTAGTGGGAATATTTCAAGGAAGGCTTAATGACGATTGCAAGGATTTCCCTTGGGCTCATATAAGAGATAATTTTTCTAAAACACTTTTCTTTTATTAAAAACATGATATTTCAATATGCGTAAAAACTAATCAATATTTTTCGAGAAAGATTTGGGAAGAGAAAAGGGCTAGTTGTTTATTTTCACGTTTTGGTGAAATGCAAAGTCTTTAATGGGTACTGATCCTTTCAAAAGGTTTTGCATCATGACTTTTTATTCTTGATAAAACTTTAGAACTCTAAAATTTTTTGGGGACTTCAAGAGTGGCTCTAGCTCTAAACTGCCCTTTTTGGATTTTCACCTTAGAGGTATATTTTTCAACAATGAAGAACTTGGTAAAATCTTACCAAATAATAGGTATATACAAATTTTCAAGGGCATAACTCCTAAATTTAAATGTCTTTATTTGATCATAACAGACTTTTCAAAGTATGTAATGTAGGCTAAGATTTGGGGTTCTAAAAAAAATGGATAAATAAGCTAAAAAAATATTATTCAAGGTAATTAGGCCAAAGATCTTATAGAACACTATCTGGATAAAAAGCCATGTGTCTTTTTTTCTTTACACTTTTTTTTCTGTTTGGACTTCAACTTTAGCATTCTTCTTTCTTGAATTTTATCTCTTTTTTTTACTTGGGATTCTAACTGAAGCCTCATTTACTTTTTGCCTCAGACTTTCATCTTTGAGGTGCATACTTTTTTTTTTGCTCTTTTTTTTTTATTTTTGATTTTTTGTGGAAATATTTGACTTCAATTTTGGCATGCTACTTTCTTCAATTCTATCTCCCTTTTTTACTTGGGATTCTAATTGAAGCCTCATTTACTTTTTGCCCTGGACTTTCATTTTCGAGGTGTATTTCTTTCTTTCTTTCTTTGCTTTTCCTTTTTCTTTGGAACATTTGCCTTGATCTTTAGCAATCAACTTTCTAGAATTCTATTTTCCTGAAGCTTCATTCATTTTTTACCCCAAACTTTTATTTCTGAGGTGCATTTCTTTCTTTCTTTGCTTTCCCCTTTCTTCTCTTTTTTTTTATAGAATATTTAACTTTATCTTTAATAATATACTTTCTTGAATTCATGGGATTTCATCTCTGAAGTGCAATTCTTTTTTTTTTGGTTTTTTTATTTATTTATTGTTTTGTTCTCATCTTTAGTAATCTATTTTCTTGAATTCTATTTTATTGAAGCTTTATTCACATTTTGCCTTGGACTCTCATCTTCGAAGTGCATGCTAGATGTTCTCAATATTATACACTTTTTTTGAAGTTGAACTTTTGAAAATATCTTTATTTTGCCCCCAGTGTACAAAACAATCCTTAATGAGGGTTCATTTTAAGAACAATAAATTTAATAGGCTCAAATGGGTAGTAAGTGGATAATTTTTCCATAAGCGATGGGTACAGAAAGATGATCATTCATTATTTTAAACACGATCACTTAGTTAGATGAGCAAATTATTTGAAGAAAAAGATAAAATATTTTTTTATTTCTTTTGTTTTATTTTCTCTTGTTTTTGTGTTATAATCACTTTTCATTTTTTCGTGATTGATACCCCATCTTGTTTTCTACTCAAAGTTCTTATGACGATGAAAATCATGTTGTATAGGATTGTAAACATCGATTTTGTCCGGGTCTACTATTTTTTATTTCATATTAACATTAATAATTTTAACATTAATAATAATAATAATATAATAATAATAAGTATATATATTTAAAATAAAAAATAATTATTAATTATTATTAAAAAAAAGAAAGAGAAAATAAGAAAAAGAAAAAAGAAACAGAAAGTAGGGTGGCTGGTGCGGTACGGCACTGCTGCCGCCCCCGACCAGCCCCCTGACTAACCCTTGACTAGCCCCTTGGTCAACCCACCTACAACCACCCTACAGCCACCCAGATCCCCTTTTGAACTCCTTAAAAACTCCCTACCTTTTCGTCACAAAGCTCTCTCTCGGATCCTTTTCCCATAAAGCTCTCTCAGACTCCCCTTTTTGAAAGCTCTTTTGGACACACAGCCTCCCTTTCAACAAGCTTTTGAATACCCAAAATCCTAGCCTTCCACACTCAAAAAAACCCAAACCTCTCACGAAAACCACGAAAATAGAAACCTAAAAACAGAAACAAAAAAAAAAAAATATAGTCCTCACTAGGCGAGGAACCCACCGCCAAGCTAGCTGCAAAAAATAAAAAAGATCGTCATTAGCTTCAGTTTTTTAAAAGAAAAAAGAAAAACAAGAGAAGAACAGAAAACTTTAAACCCCGATCTACATCGACGGGATCATTTTCGATGAAGAGGGGATCGGATCTGGAAAGATCATGTCGAAAGTAGCTATCTAGTCACTTTCGAAGTTTTCGATCACCGACGATCGTGGACCAGCCGACGGTCGACGCGATGCTCCGATGACCTGACGGTGAGACAGTGACCTCTCCTTATAGCCCCTCTCTCCTTTTTCCCCCCCTCCAAAATAGAAATGAGTTAAAAAAATTGACTTTTATAGAAAACATTAAAAGCAAAACAACGTCATTTTGAGAATAGGGCCAAAACGACGTCGTTTGAGGCCAAAGAGGATCGCGCGTTGATCGGGATCCGACCCTAGATCCGCGCAACCCGACCCGATGACCTGCTTCAGCCAGCCTTGAATTGGTTCAAACGAACCACTAGTGAACCCATCTGAACCGCTAGTCGCTCGAACCGTCGATCGAACCACCGAATCGGTCAGATCGCCCGGACCATCGTTGTCGGACCATTGACCGGTCCGGTTCAGGTAAAAAAAAAATTTTTTAATTTTTTTATATATTATTATTTTTATTATTTTATATTTACGCATGATAAATGTTTAAATTTATTAGGATAAATATCTAATTGTTATTAATAATAATAAAATGAAAATAATATAAAATAGTAACTAAAAAAATATATTAAAAATATTTAAATAATAATAATAATAATGGAATAAGCTTTTTATTTTTTCTGCCTAGATGTTGGATGTTGAGGGAATAAAAAATATTTTTTCAAACAAATAATTTCGCCTAGATGTTAGGGAATTATTATGAATAAATTTTCATAAAAAAAACACATAAGAAATTTTTAATTAGTTTTCAAAAATTATAAAAAATTGAATTTACTCCGAAAGTCCGCCTAGATGATGGGGATTTTTAGAGATGTTCATGTTTTACTTAAACCTTAAACACTAATTTTTAATTTTCAAAATCCTAAGTTTTTAAAACTGCTAAAATTCGAAACCCCTAAAAATCCAAAATCTCTTAAATCCAAATCCCCAAAAATCAGAATCCCCTAAAATCCAAAACCCCTTAAAATCTAAAATCCAAAATCCTAAGGACATGTGTGAAAATTCTATTTGAAGCAATTTATTCTCAAATGCTGCCTAGATGATGGGGTATTTAGGAAATTTTACTTCGTGAAGTCTTTTCACACGATTTCTTAATTCGCATTAATAATAAAGTTAATAAATAAAAAGTATAATAAAAAAATTAGGATCTTAAATATAAACAGTCGCACCTAAGCTCTGCCTAGATGTTGGAGAGTCGGGGTGATCTCATTATACTTAAGAACCCAATTTTAAAATTACATTTCATTTTACATAACATTCATTGACATACATATATTAGCATGTTATTATTAGTATTTATTTGTACTGTTCTGTCTTTAATTTTTATTTGTACTACTATTAAAAAAAATTGTGATATTACAAAATAAAATAAAATTAACATTTTGAAATAAATAATTTTTGGTACTCTGCCTAGATATTGGAGAGTCACTAACAATTATTTTCTATAAAGATTATTATTTCATTTTAAGGATTATTGTGCTAAATCTTAAGCGAAAAAAGTTATTTTAAACTTCTACCTAGATGCTGGAGAATTTTAAGATAATTTTCTAACTTAAAGATTTTCTCGATAGTTCTAAACAAAAATTTTTAGCAAAATTTTATTTTTTTCAAATTAAGGGAATTAGTGTTAAATTTCAAATTAAAACCACTTTTATCCAATATCGAAAATAGCATGTAATTAAATGATACCAATTTATGAGCGTTGTAGGGGTGCTAATCCTTCCTTACGCGTAATCGACTCCCGGACCAAACCTAATTTTTCGTAGACCAAAATTTATCTTTTTGATAAACTTTAAACCTGTTTTTATACTTTTATTAAAAAGATAAACTTTTGGGTGGCCAATCACACTCTAACAAAGATTGGTGGCGACTCCCCCTTTTATTTTTCTCGATTTTAAAACATCATCTTTTACGTCTGGTGGTCCCAAAACCATTATGACAAGGATGTCCTGAATTTGATTAAACAATTCATAAAAAAACTCATTTTGGTTCCAAATTGTTTGGCATTTCTAGTACAATAAGGGGAAAAGATATTAATGCATGAAATAAATTATCTTTAGGCGAGAAAGAATTTTGCTTCTTTTTGTCAATGTGGCTTAAGACGTGAAACAAGGGCTACTTAAGAAAGAAAGTTCAGGCATTTTTCATTCTATAGTCATTGAAAAAAATTGGATGGTTCAATCATATTAACAAAATTTAACACACATTGAATTACCAATTTAAAAAAATTGAAATAGTATTTTGCTTAGTTTTTTGAAATTCAAAATGACTTTTCAAAATTGTTCTTTTTTGTTCATTGCCCATATAGAAAAAGATTATTATCTCAATATATCCAAGAATGACAAGGTTCGCAAATTGAAATTCATGTCCTTTAAAAGACTATGATCGGTGAGTGAGGTTTTTCAAAAGGACTGCAGCATAGGAATAGTCAAAGAAAAGTGAAAAGATATTGGATGGGTTTATTTTTTAATAGTAATCACCAACTATTTTGAGATCCTCACCATTTAGAAAACATATATTTCTCTTTAAAAAGGTTTTTTTTTAAACAAAATTGAAGATCTTGAAAACATCTTATATGAAACTTTATTCTCAAACAATTGTGAATCAATTTTTTTAATTTACCTCACTCAAGAGTTAGAAAATATAAAAAAACAATATTTACAAATCAATCTTATTAATCAATATGTTATTATTTACAAAAATCCAAAAACTAAAAGCCCTTATTTTTTGGAAAACAATAATCTACTTTCGAGAATTGGTACAAAGCTAGAAAGCCCAAATGTTCTCTGTGATCATCAACCATGTTTTTCCACATTTGTTATCTTTCATATTGGGCTTATTCACTTCGAGATGCCCAATCCTCTCCTATATTTAACCTTTTGATGCTTTTACTAAATTCAAATGAAAAGAGGAATAATTTGAAAAAAAAAAAAAAGTGGGCATCATCATGACTTTTCTTCCAACAACTTTAGGACCCTTTTTTTTTTACCTAGAAGGAGTGTTTTTTATTCACTGAATGATGGGATGTTATGAGAATACATGAATGGCATGATGTTTCCATGATGAATTTGTGAATGTATGAGGCCTACCTCACTGAAATGCGATGCATACACCATTAAAGTTTGATGGGAATTATATTTTTCAGGTATGTTCACAAAGTAACAGGACATATTTACATGAAATGAAATGTATCTATAATGTGAGTACAATGGGAATCATATCATTTTTTGAATGTATGTAATGACCTAGTGTGTGAGTGATGACACACATTTATATGAAATGCACTATATGCTTAATAAAAATCATGCGAATGTATATGCATGGAATGTAATGAGATGGCGTGCTTGCATGAAATGCTATTTGTACAATGCATATTTTATAGAATCATATCATTCATGAATTTGTATGTATGAAATACAATGACATACTACATGAGTAACTGGAGGCATGCACATGATTGATGAATTATAATTATATAAGATGCACTAACATAATTTATACATGAAATACAAAGCATGTACAACGCAAATCCAATGAAATTGACATTAACATTTGGGTATAAGATGGAGTGCATGCACTATGTTTTTATTTGCTAGTGTGAAACATAATGGAAATTGTAGACACCCAATTGGGTCCAGGCCCAAACCAATTGGGCCTGGCCCAAAGGGGGTAAGCCCGATGTAATTTTTTCTTGTATTATTATTATTTTCTTTTTTCTTTTTCTTTTCTTTTTTTGTGTTTTATTTATTTTATTATTATCATTATTATGTACTAACATATGTATATATTGATTTATTTAGTTATTTATTTATTTTGTTTTGTTAATATTTATATGTAATTTATTTATATAGTTATATATGTATTATTATTATATTATTTTTTTTTTTATAATATATTTTTAGGTTTATCTTATTTTATTTTTTAAATTATCTGTTAATTTTATCTGATCCTTTTTGATTATCTGATTTTTTTTTCCTATTTTTTTTAATTATCTATCTTTTTATTTTATTTGATTTTGGAGGGCTGGGATTGAAAGTTGAAGAATCCCACTGAGAGTGGGAATTCAATCAGAAGAATCCAGACTGGATTCAAAGATTGAATTCCCGTCCAAAGGGGAATTGGGATTGATCAGAAACTCCTGATCAATCCCTATATAAAGCACCTCCTGGAACAGAATGAAACACACAGAAAACAGTAAGCAAAGCTACTGATTTGAGAGAAAAGGAGGCGTGTAGGAAGCTAGAAAAAGTTTAGGAGTGTTCTGGGAGTGAGAAAAAATTTTTAGAAATTTTTGGCGAAAAATTTTTTGGAAATTTTTGGGAAATTTCCAGATTCCGGCGAAAATTCTGGTGAAATTTGAATTTTCCGACAACAATTCCGACGAACATTGAAGTTTTCGGCGACCAGCCCAGTTTCCGACGAAGAATCCCAGAAACCGACGATCTTTCGGCCAACTTCCGGTGAAATTTCTAGATTTCGGTGATATTTTCCAGAATCCGGCACCGGTGTTCTTCAGTTTTTAGAGAGAAAGGAGAGGAAAAAGAAAGAAGAGAGAGAAAGGAAAGAGCGTTCTGCCGAAAAAATGAAGGGGATTACCTTTTATACCCTCCCAAAACGACGTCGTTCTGGCCTTAAGTAACCAGAGGATCCGCGCGTTTTTCTGAACCCGACCCGACCCGAGCGTCGACCCGCTTTCCTGACCCGTGCGTGCTGCCCCTCCTCCGAGCTGAGTCGAGCCTCGTCAAGCTGCCAAGCCGCTCCCCCGAGCCGTTTCCCTGCCTTAAGCCGAGCCGATAGCCGAGCCGCTCCAGGTTTATTTATTTATTTATTTATTTATTTATTTATTAGATTAGGTTTATCTAATATTCTTTTTATCTTTATTTTATTTTTTATTTTTGTTTTACTTTTTTTATTTATTTTTGTTTTTATTTATCTTTTTATTATTCTATTTTCTTTAAATAAAAATGAAAAATTCCAAAAAAAAATATTTTTAGGGAAAAGTTGAAAGTATCAATTTTCCTTAAAATAAATTTCAAAACGGGTTTTTGAGAAAAAGTTGAAAGTATCAATTTTCCTTGGAAATCAAAGTTTCAAAAAAAAGGGTTTTTGAGGAAAAGTTGAAAGTATCAATTTTCCTTAGAAATAAATTTTCAAAAAAATATTTTTGGGGAAAAGTTGAAAGTATCATTTTTCCTTAAAAATAAATTTCCAAAAAAAATATTTTTGGGGAAAAGTTGAAAGTATCAATTTTCTTAGAAATAAATTTTCAAAAAAAAGGGTTTTTGGGGAAAAGTTGAAATTATCAATTTTCCTTAGAAATAAATTTTCAAAAAAATATTTTTGGGGAAAAGTTGAAAGTATCAATTTTCCTTAAAAATAAATTTCCAAAAAAAAATATTTTTGGGGAAAAGTTGAAAGTATCAATTTTCCTTAGAAATAAATTTTCAAAAAAAAGGGTTTTTAAGGAAAAGTTGAAAGTATCAATTTTCCTTGAAAATCAAAATTTCAAAAAAAATATTTTTGGGGAAAAGTTGAAAGTATCAATTTTCCTTGAAAATCGAAATTTCCAAAAAATATTTTTGGGGAAAAGTTGAAAGTATCAATTTTCCCTACAAAAAAATTCATTCTTTCCTTCCTTTCTATCTTAATTTTGATTTTGTTTTTTTTTCTTTAAATAATTCGACGACGGAGCCTCTGCAAGTGAAACAGTAGTTTTTCTTGCATACTCTTGAGGTGAGGGAATTTTCTCAATTTTCTGCTAAAAGTATTAGAGTCAATTGAGAAAAATTTCCAATAATTAATTACTTGGTAAAATTTTAAGGCTCTTGGATAACACAAATTTTAGCTGGTACCATCTTTTGATGGGCGTTGTGAGGGTGCTATAACCTTCCTCACACGTAACCGAACTCTCGAACTCTGTTCTGGTTAGTAGACCTAAACCTATTCTTTTAGGGACCCTTAATTTTAAGTGTTCCCTGAAAAGACAGATTCCATAGGTGGCCAATCGCACCTAGACAAAAAAGATTGGTGGCGACTCCCTAAAAGTCAATGTCTAGCGATAGATCCCCGGATCTAGACGTTATGACAGCTTGGCGACTCCGCTGGGGAACTTGAGAGTCAGGCCAGCAAATAATTTGTGTTATCCAAAAGCCTAATAAAATTGAACCCTTCTGTATATATATGTTATTATTCATTCATGTTTATTTGCTTTGTTAATTATGTCATTCATGTGCATGTGCATAACATGAGCTCTACACCCGAGCTCCGTCCCTCTAGGAGGGAGTAAAATACCTATTGCTTTCGTGAGGTCTAATGCCTCCGCAGTGGCTAGCGAAATACTCCCACTCAAATTGAACCTTTTCCGCTTGTAGCCTATAATGGATGAGGATTAGGGTGCCTTACTAGTCTATAATGGACAGGGATGTAAGGAGCAATTTGAGGACCTTTAGACTCTGACCCTAAAACCGCATGTAGTGAACTTTAAGAGTGCCTACACCTAGGATAGAGCTCTTTCTACCCAATGATAGATATACCCTAAAATTAGGACACAAAAATGGTGTTTATCTAATCATTTTGATTGCTTAACTTTGTGTATTATTTTTATCATATGTAACATTATGCCTCAACATCACTTACGTTTCATCCATGGAACTAACTATGTTGTTTGTCTGATTGTATGCATCTGTATTCTTTTCATGATCATGTTTCAACACAATCATTTGCATTCATTTCATACTAGATTTCATTCAAAAAAATATACATTTCATTTGTGTATCAAAACATCATACATAAGGCACAGCATAACATTTTTAATCATAAGTATGGTACTCAAGGTCCGAGGATAGCTCCATCTAGCGAAAACCCTGCTCATCCATACAACACAAGATCCAGAGCAAGGCAAATGGAAGAGAAAAGTTCTCATAGATTTAAAAAGCTAAAAAAAGCTTAGGAGAAGATTGAAAGTGAACTAAGCAAGATTTTGGAGGCCCTTAATACCATGAATAAAGGAAAAGGAGTTGAAGGAAATACAAGCCAACAAGTTTCCCCATTACAAGAAGTGGCTGACCCTTTGTACCCTCCAGGTTTTGGTCCACCTCAGGCCCAGTCTGCTCAAGAGGTCCCGTCACAACATTTCGCACATCCTGAAATGCCATCAGCTTTCAACCCAGGGCAGTATAATAGCTATATAAATCCTGTATTCACTGAAAAAGTAGTAGAACCAATTCCTGATCTAGATGATTTAAAAGAGAAAGAGAAGAAAAAGATGAGAGTAGAGGTTGAAAAAAGTTCTAAGATTAGCATGCTAGAGCAGAGGCTACGAGCTGTAGAAGGATTTAGCTGTTATGGGTCAGTTGATGCTGCTGGGCTCTGCCTAGTTCCTGATGTGGTTATCCCCCATAAGTTTAAAGTACCGAAGTTTGAAAAATATGACGGTACAAAGTACCCCAAAACCCATATCACCATGTATTGCAAAAAGATGGCAGCTCATGCACATGATAAAAAACTCTTGATGCATATCTTCCAGGATAGCCTTACTGGTTCTACCGCCAGGTGGTATGTTCAGTTGGATAGGACCCACATTCGCTCTTGGAGCAATATGGCTCATGACTTCATCAGTCAATATCGACACATCATCGATTTGGCCCCTAATCGTTTATCTTTACAAAATCTAGAGAAAAAGTCAAATGAGTCTTTTAAAGAGTATGCCCAGAGGTGGAGGGATATTGCTTCTCAAGTACAACCTCTTTTGACTGAGAAAGAAACTACAGTGTTATTTGTCAGTACTTTGAAGCCTCTCTATTATGAAAAGATGATAGGAAATGCAACTAAGAATTTTGCCGACATGGTAATCTCTGGAGAAATTATTGAAAGTGCCATAAAAAATGACAAGTTGAAAGGAGGAGAAACCAAGAAGGCATCAGAAAAGAAAGAAACTGAAGCTCAAGCTGTGAGCTTTGATAGACAACAATTCGGGGGTTATCAACCCTATTCATCCCAAGGTTACTCACCATACTATCCTGCTGTAAATAATGCCTCATCCTACCCATACCAGCTAGCCCCACAACCATCTTATTCATCCACTTACCGCCTTAACATTCAAGCTCCTGTAAGAACCCAAATTCGTCCTACTAACCCAGCCAAGTGGCTCACGAGAACAACGGACTACTCGAGAAAAACTTGTATTTGATCCAATCCCTATGACTTATACAGAGTTATATCGAGAACTCTATAATAGCCACTTGATTGCCCCCAGCCATGTGGAACCACTTAAACCGCCCTATCCAAAGTGGTATGATCCTACAGCCCGTTGTGACTACCATTATGGAATTACTAGCCATTCTACTGAAAATTGCACTGCTTTAAAGTATAAGGTGCAATGGTTGATCAATGATGGAATGGTAAGTTTTGATCAAGGAAAAGCAATAGTACGTAATGTTAGTGTACTGAGCGAAAGTCAAGAACAGAATGGATCCGGAGATTCACAATAAATTGAGGGGCAAGATGTCAATAGAGATTCTTCACCTGATCGCATAGAGGGACAATTTTAAAAATGGAGATAAGGCTGGTTGAAGGTTTCTTCTGTCATTTTAGGATTTCTTTTCAAACAATGTTAGATTTTTTTTTTTTTTTGCAATATGACTTCACTTGTTATCATTTTAATAAAGGCAAGTCAATGTATTTCATTACATTTTTCTCTTTCACTTGACCATTACTCCATGCTTTGTTACCTTTCATAACTTTATACTCCCTTTCTTAGATTTCAGATGATGAATATTTAGACAATGATAACAATAATTTTGGGATTTAATTTTGAGAACTCATCCACGTCAATGTGAGGAGATGATTTGAGCAAAAAGTAAGCTGTTACTGAAGGTGAAATAGATATGTCTTGAAGGTGTGCAATCTTTTATACAAATTCATGAGCTTTGTTCAATAGATGATGTTCAAGAAAGGTATTCACAATTGAGATGAAAAATGGCCATCTTTCTTTTACCATTTGAAAAAACCATTTATTGTTACCCCTTTGAGCTTATCATTTTTTTTTAGAACCCCAACCAAGGATCACCCTCTACACTGGAGGGTAAATTTAAAAAAAAAAAAAGAAAAAAAAACACCACAAAAGGTCTCAAAAATGGAAAGAGAAAGAAAAGCAAAAGAAAAATAAAAGCCACACATGACTTGGGGTAAAGTAATGAGAATCTTTTGTGTGAGGAAAGAAAAAGTAGTGAAACGATGTGGGGGCAAAATGCCAAGTTGTATCAAATGATCCTTTGGTTTTGAACCTTTTTAATACATGTTTTGTGCCTATTATATCTTTTTTTTTTATGACCCTTCACCTTAGCCTACATTACAACCTTGAAAAGTCCATTTGGATCAAATGTGAATACTCAACTTGAATGATCATAGGTTGAGCAAAGACATGCTCATGATGAAGCAATGGAATCATGCTACATGAAAGATATCAACAATGGATGAAAAATGAGAAAAGAGAAAAAAGAGAAAAAAAAAGGAGGAAAAAATGAGAAAATAAAAAAATAAAAAAAGAGATTCAAATTGAAAACCTGAAAGGGTGATTTTGGTACCAAAAAAAAAAAGATCCAGGTCAAATGGCTCACATGAATGAAAGATCAAAGATATCTGAAGATCCCTCAAAGACTGGGGCAGAGTTCGCCAAGCTCAAGATGACTTCAACAGTAAATGGAATGAGTTTTTGAAAAAAAATCCTAGATTAATGTTGAAAATTGTCTGAATATTCATCATTTGGACATACCATTCACCTCAATGACATCTAATTTATTTCTTTTCCCATTTATTTTCTACCAAAATAGATCTCCATTAATTATCTTTACCATAATTCACCTTCTGTTCTCTTATTGTTTCACCCCTAGAATGAATTGAGAAAATGCTTGATTGCATTATATTTGTCAAAAATTGAAATGATAATGAATGAATGAATATGTGTTTAAAAGAATCTTACATTCATTTGAAAAGAAATCTAAGATGATGAAAAAATGGTAGAAACCTAAAAGAGATGATTTAGAAGGATGTATGATGTGACCAAATAGAGAATATGATGGGGTAAATCTTGAAAAGCGATATAACCAAGTGATGAGTACAAGGATGAATTGGTCGAATGGTGGGAACAATCAGTGGACAGAGTTTGTTTTGAAATGGTTGATGCTGAGACAAGGACCCAGTGATGGTGGATGAAATTTGTTAGTGTTGAGAAATTCATTGAATGATGGTCAAGGGATGATCGATTGATGAAGCTTATTCCAAAGTATTGAGAAACTGAACAAGAAAAGAATGTGAGTGGAAAGGACAATTGAAAGCTACACTGGTTCGATCTTAGAAGAGCAGTACAATTGGATCCTTGAAGAATCAAAGGGCTTGACACCCAAGAAAGAAAAAAAGAGCTTGAGAAACTTGAGTACCATACATTGAACAGAAATTAATTGGCCAACATTTGCATAGTATGCATTGAAAATCATGCACATTGCATAGCATAAACTACTTTCAGGAAAGTATAGTGTATAAATTCAAGAAGCAGAGGTGTTCCAGCATCCCATATGGAGAAGACAAATATGAAGATATTTTGCAAGATGGAGAAGAAACTTGTCAGGTAAGTTCTTAATCCTTGAAATAAGATGTCTTTTGGTATCAGGGTTGATTTATAAGACCTTTGGGCATGATCTCCTGAAATTCCCTCAAACACAACTTTCAACTCCTTCGGACATGATTGTCTAGGAGTATTTACTTTTCCAAAGTTCGTTGCCTCTGTTTAGAGGAGCAATTTACTTTCCAAAGTTCGTTGCCTCTGTTTAGAGGAGCAATTTACTTTCCAAAGTCGTTGCCTCTGTTTAGAGGAGCAATTTACTTTCCAAAGTCGTGGTGCCTCTGTTTAGAGGAGCAATTTACTTTTCAAAGTTCGTTGCCTCTGTTTAGAGGAGCAATTTACTTTCCAAAGTCGTGGTGCCTCTGTTTAGAGGAGCAATTTACTTTTCCAAAGTCGTTGCCTCTGTTTAGAGGAGCAATTTACTTTCAAAGTCGTGGTGCCTCTGTTTAGAGGAGCAATTTACTTTTCAAAGTCGTTGTGCCTCTGTTTAGAGGAGCAATTTACTTTTCAAAGTCGTGGTGCCTCTGTTTAGAGGAGCAATTTACTTTTCAA
Organism: Durio zibethinus; assembly: GCF_002303985.1. The sequence continues at coordinate 9,117,296 of NW_019168159.1, read as the reverse complement.
AGTTCGTTGCCTCTGTTTAGAGGAGCAATTTACTTTTCTAAAGTCGTGGTACCTCTATTTAGAGGAGCAATTTACTTTCCAAGTTCGTTGCCTCTGTTTAGAGGAGCAATTTAGTTCCAAAGTCGTGGTGCCTCTAGCTTTGGTTAAAAAACCAAAAAAAAATAATAAAAACAAAAAAACAAAAAAACAACAAAAAATAAAAAATGACAATGTTGAGTCGGGTCTTAATTGGGTGTCTACGTCTTTGCGCAATTTCTGTTTCACAGAAAATGTGCAAAGAGGGGCAGCTGTAGACACCCAATTGGGTCCAGGCCCAGACCAATTGGGCCTGATCCAAAGGGGGTAAGCCCAATGCAATTTTTTCTTGTATTATTATTATTTTCTTTTTTCTTTTTCTTTTCTTTTTTTGTGTTTTATTTATTTTATTATTATCATTATTATGTACTAACATATGTATATATTGATTTATTTAGTTATTTATTTATTTTGTTTTGTTAATATTTATATGTAATTTATTTATATAGTTATATATGTATTATTATATTATTATTATTATTATTTTTTATAATATATTTTTAGGTTTATCTTATTTTATTTTTAAATTATCTGTTAATTTTATCTGATCCTTTTTTATTATCTGATTTTTTTTTCTTATTTTTTCTAATTATCTATCTTTTTATTTTATTTGATTTTGAAGGGCTGGGATTGAAAGTTGAAGAATCCCACTGAGAGTGGGAATTCAATCAGAAGAATCCAGACTGGATTCAAAGATTGAATTCCCGTCCAAAGGGGAATTGGGATTGATCAGAAACTCCTGCTCAATCCCTATATAAAGCACCTCCTGGAACAGAATGAAACACACAGAAAACAGTAAGCAAAGCTACTGATTTGAGAGAAAAAGAGGCGTATAGGAAGCTAGGAAAAGTTTAGGAGTGTTCTGGGAGTGAGAAAAAATTTTTAGAAATTTTTGGCAAAAAATTTTTCTGGAAATTTCTGGGAAATTTTCATATTCCGACGAAAATTTTGGCGAAATTTGAATTTTTCGGCAACAATTCCGACAAACATTGAAGTTTTCGACGACCAGCCCAGTTTCCGACGAAGAATCCTAGAAACCGACGATCTTCCGGTAAAATTTCTAGATTTCGATGATATTTTTCAGAATCCGACACCGATGTTCTTCAGTTTTTAGAGAAAAGGGAGAGAAAAAGGGAAGAAGAGAGAGAGAGGGAGGAGCGTTCTGCCGAAAAAATGAAGGGGATTGCTTTTTATACCCTCCCAAAACGACGTCGTTTTGGCCTTAAGTAACCAGAGGATCCGCGCGTTTTTTCGAACCCGACCCGACCCGAGTGTCGACCCGCTTTCCTGACCCGCACGTGTTGCCCCTCCTCCGAGCCGAGCCGAGCCGCGCCAAGCTGTCAAGCCGCTCCCCCGAGCCGTTTCCCTGCCTTGAGCCGAGCCGAGCCGAGCCGATAGCCGAGCCGCTCCAGGTTTTTTTTTATTTATTTATTTATTTATTTATTTATTTATTAGATTAGGTTTATCTAATATTCATTTTATCTTTATTTTATTTTTTATTTCTGTTTTACTTTTTTTATTTATTTTTATTTTTATTTTTCTTTTTATTATTCTATTTTCTTTAAATAAAAATAAAAAATTCCAAAAAAAAATATTTTTAGGGAAAATTTGAACGTATCAATTTTTCTTGGAAATCAAAGTTTCAAAAAAAAGGGTTTTTGAGGAAAAGTTGAAAGTATCAATTTTCCTTAAAAATAAATTTCCAAAAAAAATATTTTTGGGGAAAAGTTGAAAGTATCAATTTTCCTTAGAAATAAATTTTCAAAAAAAAGGGTTTTTGAGGAAAAGTTGAAAGTATCAATTCTCCTTAGAAATAAATTTTCAAAAAAATATTTTTGGGAAAAAGTTGAAAGTAAATTTCCAAAAAAAAATATTTTTGGGGAAAAGTTGAAAGTATCAATTTTCCTTAGAAATAAATTTTCAAAAAAAAGGTTTTTTGAGGAAAAGTTGAAAGTATCAATTTTCTTTAGAAATAAATTTTCAAAAAAAGGGTTTTTGAGGAAAAGTTGAAAGTATCAATTTTCCTTGAAAATCGAAATTTCCAAAAAATATTTTTGGGGAAAAGTTGAAAGTATCAATTTTCCCTACAAAAAAATTCATTCTTTCCTTCCTTTCTATCTTAATTTTGATTTTTTTTTCTTTAAATAATCCGACGACGGAGCCTCTGCAAGTGAAACAGTAGTTTTTCTTGCATACTCTTGAGGTGAGGGAATTTTCTCAATTTTCTGCTAAAAGTATTAGAGTCAATTGAGAAAATTTTCCAATAATTAATTACTTGGTAAAATTTTAAGGCTCTTGGATAACACAAATTTTAGCTGGTACCATCTTTTGATGGGCGTTGTGAGGGTGCTATAACCTTCCTCACACGTAACTGAACTCCCGAACTCTGTTCTGGTTAGTAGACCTGAACCTATTCTTTTAGGGACCCTTAATTTTAAGTGTTCCCTGAAAGGACAGATTCTATAGGTGGCCAATCGCACCTAGACAAAAAAGATTGGTGGCGACTCCCTAAAAGTCAATGTCTAGCGATAGATCCCCGGATCTAGACGTTATGACAGAAATAACCATAAAAAGAATTAAAAGAACTACAAAGGATAAAATTCAAAATCACAACTCTCTTTTTTTTGCAAATTCCTACAAATGCAAATCTTGAACAACATTGAACCAATAATATGCCTTTAAAAAAAATTATTAGATGTGTATTTTTATTTCAGGTTCCATTACCAGGACATTTTTGCAAAGCCCACCAAATAGCTTGATCAATTTTAAAACTTCTCTTTTTATTTTAAAGAAAATATGGAAACATAAAAGCAAAATAAATACACAAAACTTGATTCCAAATTTAAAAGAAAATTTAGGTTGGAGCCAAAGGAGTAAAATCTCTCCTTTCTTTATGTTTTTTCTTTTTATTTGTCAAACAAAGAAATTAAGAAAACCATTTTCTATTTGTTTCCTTTTTTTATTATTTTAAATTTTGTTTCTATATCTTTTTTTTTTGGTAAAAAGAAATAATAATCAAACAAAATATTTTCTATGAAAAAACAAGTACATAAGATTACCAACACTTAAGAAAATTTTCTTTTTTTTTTCTTTTTTTTATTCGATCAAAGAAAAAATAAAAAAAAAAACTCCCTTTTTTTTTAAATTTTTTTGTATTTTGTTTATTGAAAAATACTAAAAAAATATTTTATTTTTCTTCTTTTTTTTGGATAATATTTTTTTGAAAATGCAAATTTTGAATAAGCACTAGTCGAACCGAACTATATGTTAATTTATTAAAAGAATATTTTTCTTTTATTTCACCTTTTTGCTCTTTTTACACTATTTTAGTTTTGTTTACACCATTCATATACTTAAATACAAATTGTATTGGAATTTTTCTCTATGCCTTAATTTGGGTAATTTTTTACAAAAAGAATTGGCATAACTCTACCTAAGGCTGGTCCCTTAAAGTTCACGATATGTTGAGTGAGGATTTATGCATCTACAAGGTTCTCAAATTGTTTCTTACTAGCATCTACATAAGACTAGTAAGGCACCCCGATCCTTACCATTATAAGCTATGAACAAAAAAGATTTAATCTGAGTGGGAGTATTTCGATTGCCATTACGGAGGTTATTACCTCACGAGAGCATAGGTACTTTACTCCCTCTTAAAAGGGTTAAAGCTAGGATATAGAGCCCATGCATGATATGATGTATCATGTATGAACAAGGGAACATAATATTATAATCCTTGTTCTATGTGCTTTACAATAACAATAATGATACACACGAGACATAAAATAAATGAGCAAATAATAAATGACATGGTTGAAATGAAATGCAATTTTTTTTATTTTTTTAATTATTATTATTCTTGTTGTTATTATAAACAAAATTAAGATTAAGAAAATTAAATTAAATACCAATTAAGACCATTAAAACATAACTAAAGATAACACATTATTAATGTTTGGCCCGACTCTCTAAATAATGACATCTCCAGCGAAGTATCTAAGCTGTTGTAATAGTTTTAAAGACCACTAGATGAATTTGAAAACAAAATATAAAGTTGCTACCAATCTTTTTTGTAAGGTGTGATTGGCCACTTATTAAAACTTACTTTCTTAACAAAATTTTAAAACTAATCAAAATTTATTAAAAACATAATTTTTTGGTCTGAAAAATAATTTGGGATCAAGAGTCAGTTATACGTGAAGAATGATTAGCATCCCCACAACGTTTGTTTAAAATGGTACCAATTAATTATGTATTATCTTTTAATTATGACTAAAATGGTTATAATTTTGGTATTTAAAATTGAATTTCCTAATTTTATTTATTGTAAAAAAAAATGCATTTTTATTTTTAGTACTTTCTCTATTTTTGAAAAATAAATAAGGACCTTGTATATTGAAAAATTTTCAAAAATATTTCAATACTTTGGTAATATTATTAGGAATTTTCTCAACTAAGAAATTTTTAAGAATCTCTACTTGAAAGTCTAAAAAGTCCCATCATCGATGATTCATATTTATCTTTAAATTATAATGCATATAATAAAGCATGACAAACAAAATTTAATCCCAATAAAAAATTGATAAATTTGAATTTAAAAACTAATTTTCTTAATTTTCTTAAAAAATATATTTTTAGATTAGTAATATGCTTGAAAAATAAATAAAAACCTTATATATTAAAAAATCTCTAAAAATATTCTAATACTCTGGCAAAATTAAGATGAGTCATCTCACCTAAGGAATATTTAAGAATTGTTACTCGAAATTCTAAAAAATCCTATCATTGGTAGCTTATACTTATTTTCAATATTTATATAAAAAAACCCTGAAGGATAATGTCTATAAAAAAATCATTTATGCCATTTATAAACAAACGAGAAATCTTTATAAATAATTAATCTAAATGCTCCAATATATTGGTGGCATTTTAGATAAGTTTTCTTTCCTAAAGATTCCAAAAGAATCACTACTTGGATTTCTTTTAGATTTCATCTTCAGAGATTTTTCATTTGCTTTAATATTAAAAAATGTAATAATATTATTATCTAGAAATTAATTTAAAAAGATATTTTTATCTAAAAGGCTTCTCAAATTAATGAAAATAATGATAAAATGGAAGTTTTTTCATATTGAAAAGAAATTTCTAAATATTCCAATACTTTCATCACTTAAAAAATTTTCAAGAATCACTACTCGGATTTCCTAGAATCATATTATCAAAAATTTTCATTTATTGCTATTAACATTAATATTATTACTAATGTTAGTGTTATTTGATGTGAAACTAAAATGCAAATAAAAGATAAATTGCATAAATAATAATAATAATAATAATAATAATAATAATAATAGTTTATTGCATGGAATTAAATTGAACATTAAAGTTTAAACACCAAATAAATTATAATGTAAAAAAAAAATTCCAATTTTAATCAAACAAGAAAAAAATAAACATGGACATGTGTTCCATGGATCATGCCTGACATTTATTAGGAGCCAATAGAACTCCTACCCTAGACTTTGAAAATTTCTCATGTCAATGAAGTAAAAAAAAAAAAAACAAATTAACTTTTTATCCAAGCTACTTTCCATTAACACCTGGATTAGACAAGGAATAGGAAAAAAAAATTGACAATGCACAGCTTTAAAGCTTAACCCTCATTATTAAGTAGCAAAATTCTTAAAAACCAAGTCTGGGACCTACAATTTGATTTAGAAGGGGATTCTCTGTAACCTCAAGCCTATAAGAAAATAAGCTTAGGAAGTGAATTCCCATGGCCATGGAAAGGATGAAAACTGGATTTGAAAAATAGGGAACAACCTAAAAATAAGTACAAGAAAAATATAAATGGGTAGGATCAAGTCACATAAAACCTCATTGATGATTTATTGACCTAAATAACCATACATTATCCTCATCTAGCATCAAAGAACTTGACTAACAAAGGTAATGATTCAGACCATAAGCAAGCAAGCACTATGAAATCAAGACTGAACAGCGAAGATGGGCCCATTTTCCCCTCAAACTCTAAGCATTTTCTTCAATAAATTGCATGAAATGGAAGGTAAAATATTAGGAAAGAACCAAGAAGCAGTTAAAAAATTCTAGGAAAACAAATGAGAAGTGAAACAGACTAAGAATAGTGACCAAATCCTGACTACCTAATCAAGGGATGGCAATTAAAATGAGCTTGATATAGTGGCCATTTCTTCAAACATTAATTATGCAAAATAGTTGACAGGTGGATAAACATATTAAGAAAACTCAAGAGGATTTAAATAGAAATTAAAATAAAAAGGCATTGGAATGTTAGCAAGGCAGTAGCTTGAGAATGAACAAAGGCCAAATAAATGTCATTAAAGTTTACAAGTTCTTTTTCTCCCTAAAGATTCATGGGAAGTAAGCTACAAACATATAAGTAAAATAAGAAATTCTTTATAAAACAAGGAAAGCAAACAACATGGGAAAAACTCTATGGGAAAGCTTAAACAGTGACAACCAATGGAAAACAAAACAGTATGGTATAAGAATCTTTAGTCGATTTCAGGTCTATTTTTTACTAACCAACGATAGTTCATAGATGATAAAGAAGTAGAGATCTAAAAAGAAGAGAACTAAGGTATAATAGCTTCATGGAATAATTTAAATTACTGTTGCCATTAAAGAAGCCATGAACCATTTTTCCAACTAATGAAGAAGGCAGTAAACACTTAAAGCTTTGAGCTTTTACTCCCCACAAAATAATACCATGTGAGCAAGTCAAAGAGCATTTAAAGCTTTAAACTTTTTACAAGTTTCCATAAATGATCTGGCTTTAAACCATATAAGCAACTACTTAAAAGGGACTTAGAAGCTATCGACATCCATTTTATATTTTTTGGATGCATATATCAAAGAGGATATACATTATATGTGTTAACAAAGAAAGAAAAAAAAGGTTTTCCTTTCGTTTCTGTTTCTTGTTATTTTTTTTAGTCTTTCTTCTTTTTTAGCTTTCATTTTTTTCTCTATTTCTTTTTACTTGGCTTTCGTTCGTGATTCCCAGGTCTTCATTCTTTCCTTTTTGTTGTTGTTTCCTCCTTTTATCTTTTTTTTTAATCGACTTTTTTTTCACAAAAAGATCTCCCTTTCTTTTCCCTTTCTCTTCCTCTTTTTTTATGTTTTTTTTCACTTCCTTCTTAGCCTTCTTCCGTAAAGTAAGATTTGTTTCTTTTTTCTTGCTTCACTAACCCTTTTTTTTTTCTTTTTTATGAGTGTTGTCCTTCCACTTTAACTCCTCCTTGCCCCCTATTGGATGTTCCCCATGCATGCCTCTTTTTGTTCTCCCCACTATTTTTTTAAGAAGAAAAAAACCCTTAAAAAGATCTTCTTTTGGTGAATATAGACCATCGGATCAAATCTCATCAAAGGGTCAAAGTTTCTCTTTTTTTCTTTTCAAGGAACAAACTTTAGCCATTGGATCAAGATTCAATGAGAGATCCAATGGTCCCTATTATTCACTGCAAAAGTTAGATTTTTATAGCCTCTAAACCCATGAAAAGGTCATTTTACCCTTAATACAAAGTTTTTCGTATTTAGGCTATTTTGTTAGAAATCAATGTTTCCATGGTCATTTTTGAGATTTTAAAGCTTCAAAAATCATAAAATATTATAAAATTCAAGTCTAAAAAATTTCATGAAAATCCAAACTCAAAAAGGGCAAATTATAAAAATACCCCTAAAGGGTATTTTGGTAATTTCATACTTTTTGGGGTACTGCTATGATTTCAAATGCTTAAAAAATCATGAAATATTATGAAATTATGATCTGGATAGTTTCATGAAAATCCGAGCTCAAGAAGGATAAATTACGAAATTACCCCTAAATGGCATTTTGGTAATTTCACAGTTCTCGAGGTAATGCTATAATTTCAAATGCACAAAAAATCATAAAATATTATGAAATTAAATCTGAAAAGTTTCATGAAAATCTAAGCTTAGGAAAGATAAATTATAAAAAGGGTATTTTGAAAATTTTGTACTTTCTCAAGTGCAATAAAAATTCTTAGTGCTTTAAAAAAATCACCAATTTTAACTTTACACTATATTGATTCGAATTAAGTTGTGAATTTTGAGAATTAACTCGGGCCTTATCCATTTTGATCAAGTTTTGTGCATTTTAACTTTATTTGACTAATTTTCACTCTATTGACCAAGTTTGATCGAATCTGACCAGAGTTGACTTTGAGTTTACTTGTTTCATTTATTCTTTATGCATCCACAAACAAAGGTATCATCCATATAAATCTCATGCAAAAGAATTTGATAGTAATCATATGGGTCTCATTTTTCTTTGTTTATTATAGGCCTAAATATCGATACATTTTATGTGTTCTTAAATATGACCCTTATAGGCTTTAAATAAGCTTTGTTTGGGTCTCTAAATGGGCCAACTTGTGGGCTTTTTAGGGGTTGTAAATGGACCTAATTTAACCATGCCAAAAATATTTCAGATAAAATTCGATGTCTACATATCCTTTTTTACCTTTAAATATTAAAAATATTATTTAAATCTCAAAAAGAAAATCGTTAATCCTTCTAGACAAAAAGGCTTCTAGAGACAAAAGAAAAAAAAAAAGAAGGAACAATAAGAAAGAAGGGAAAACAGTGTAAAATGTATGCATATCTATATAAACTTATGCTTTAAAAACATAAAACTAGATTTCATCAAAAACTTAAAAAAAAAAACAATCAAAGATACTAATTAAACACAATAATTCGAACTTCTAAATACCAAAAAAACACCAACCATTTGCATCCATAGCTCTAAAAAACTAAATTTCATTCAAAAAAAAAAAAAAACCAACAAAAAACAATAAGCCAAAAAAGCCAAAAATACTATCAAATTTTCATTACAAATGCATCACAAATAGAAAATAAAAAATTATATATGTTACTTGAAAATCAAAAACTTAAAATGAAAATAAGAACAGTAATTCTTGTTTAAAAATAAAAGAAACCAAAAGTATAAATATAAAGGGGGAGTAGGGAGAAAAAAAATCCCCTTGAAAACTCTAGGGTCAAACGAACAAAGAGATAAGAAAAAAACTATTAAAAAAATGGGGAAAAGAGAAGAAAAGTAGAAGGCTTATGACCAATGAGGGACAATTAACTAGGAAGGGTTAAATAAAAGAGAAGGAAGTAAAAAAGTTAAAAAATATATATTGTTTTTATACTTAAGGTTCTTTAGGGTTAGCTTTAGGAATCAAAACGACATAGGTTTTTTTTTTTTTTCTTTTTTGCATTTGAGAAAACTAAAAGAAAATAAAATTAAGCATCAACCATCAAGCCATAAGACTCTGACTGTTAGGGGAAGTTGATGGACTAATCCAAGAGATTGAGTAAGGTTTTGTGGACCTACTGCTATGGGACCATATCCAACTAATATTAATCTAAACCATTCCTTGATCTCCTACTTAACGGGTTGGATAGATAAAGACACTAAATTTATTTTCAAGAGTGAAAGCATCAAAGCAATGTATCGTTGACCAATAAAAGAAATTAGCATGGTTTGAACTCATTTAAATAGACCTTGATCAGTTTGGGATTTAAGTTCAAATTTTCTAAAGAAAATGATTAATTTATTTATGAATAATATTCTAATTTTTTTATATTTATTATTTGGGTTTAAAAGTTTTGGGCCAAATCCAATACCAAATTAAATTTTTACTAACTCATTTTTTTGCTTATTTAATCTTCATTTTGTACATAAATTAAATTTATCAATTATTTTAATAAATAAAAGGATAAGAATAAAAAATAAATATAATAATTTATTAAATAAATCAAAGTATAAAAAACTCTTTTGATAACATAAAAATTAGTGTATTTTTATACCATAAAAATATATGTTAACTTATATAATAAAATATAAATATTTTAAAAATGCAAACAAATTAAACTTGCAATCCATTTGTATTATTTAACTTATAAATAATTAATTTATATATTTTTTATAGTTAATAAAATATTAGTATATTAATATCAATAGTATGTTAAATAGACAAAAAAATAAATAAATACTTAAATAATTAATTATTATTTAATACAATTTAATTTCAAATTATATTTTAAAATTATTTCAATAAAAGTTTGATAAATATATTTTTTAAAAATCTCTCAACATAGTAAAAGGCAAAAATATAGTACATATATAAATTTAAATTTAAATAAATAATTTAAAATATTAATTTATAGATATTTTTAGGGCAAAGATGAAATACCAAAAATCAACGTCCAACTTGATTCTGATTTAAAAAAAAAAAAAAAAAACCTTGATTCGATCGTATTTTTTGAAAACCAACACATTTTAGATCAAAATAAATCAAAACCCATAGGATTTAGGTTGTTTTGTTATCGCTACATCCATTGACTTTTTTCTTACAAAATTTATCTAATTTAGAAAAATAACAAGAAAAAAGAGATGTCAAATGAGATGCCACATTAATTTATTAAATTAATATATTAAATAATAACTTTATTAATATAATACATATATAAATATAAAATTAAATAAATAATAAAATATATTTACATATATTTGGACTGGATAAAATACCTTAAACTCACATCAAACTTGATTTTAATTTTTGAAAAAAAACTCGATCATATTTCAAATTAAAAAAAAATGCACTGATTGGATTTGAATAAATCGAAACCTATTGGATATGAGTTGTATAGTCATCCATACCTCAATTGACATTTTTCTTAAAAAATTTATTTACCAATTTATTTTGTTCCAAAAATTATCTTATTAAAAAATTTTAAAAAATGAAACAAGGTGCCACGTGTACAAATATGTTGACTTTTTTTCAAAAAAAAAGATCAAATAAAAAAAATAAAAAAAGCAAAAGAAATGGGAAAAGCAAAAAAAAAAGTTAGAAAGTTGAATTGCCATGCAACATTAATGATTATGAGCTTTTCATACATAATTTATATCATGGATTTAAAAAAATGAAAGCTAAATAAAACAAAAAAAAAAAAAAGAAAGAAAAAACTCAAATTTGGATGCCAGGTCAACACCTCCCATTAATATTTTAAAAAAAAAAACTAATTTAAAAAAGAAAAAAGAAAAGAACCAAGAAAAAGGAAAAGTATTATTTTAATATAATATCAAATAAAAAATATTTTTAATCAATAATATCAAATGAGCAAAAAATACAAAATGTAAAAAGATTTATTAAATATTTAAAAGAAGTCTTGGCCAAAAAAATTTTAAAGAAAAAGAAAAAATATATTAAAAAAGTAGAGAGATTAAAGAAAATAAAAGAAAAAAAGTGTCACATGGCACAAAGGCATCCCACAAAAAATTAAAAGTGTAAAAATATCTTTATTAATTAAAATATTTTAAAAAATAAATAAGAAAAATTTGATGGTATACAAAGTGACACCTAAGATAGCACCATACAACAGCAAAATTTATCTTTTAGATTGTTTTAGTAAGATTTCGATAATGAAGATTTTGGACAACAATCATGGGATTTTCAAGCCAAACAAATTCTTTCAAACTTAAGAAAATTATAGTTGAAATGAAACAACTTTGTTAATATGCTATCAATAAGTTTGTCAACTCGTACTATATCTTATTATTTATAATTTAATATACAAATAATATTAATAATAATTAATTAATAAAAAAATAATTATTAATTAACTCATTTCCCTAAAATTATTAATTAATAAAAGTAATTAATTAAAACAAAATTAATCATAATTAATTAATAAAAAAAAAATTATCCAACAAAAATTAATACAAAATTGTTAATAAAAATTAATAAAAGTTTCTAATTTTACTTTTTTTTCTTTTTCCTCTTTCCTTTCTTCATTTTTTTCTCTCCCTCCCTATTTCCCTTTTTCCCTCTAAAAACCAAAAAACTAGAGTCCTTCTCTCGATAATCTCACCAATGTCTACTTTTTCCACTTAAAAAACAATAAAACATTTTCCCGCCAATGTTTGTTCTTTTTAGCTTTGTGGTTTTTCTTGAAATGCTCATCTTTTGAGATGAGTTTTTGGAGCTTGAAATGCAAAGAGTTTATGGATCTCGATATTTCTTTTTTGTGCTTTCTTACTTCTTTTAAAACTTGAGTTTTTAGGTAGAAATAAAATTGATAAGTAAAAAACTATAGAAGGGAAACTTTTTAAAGCATCACAAACTTGAAAATAATCCATTGGGTATTAAAGTCATAGTCACTGAAGTGCTAAGGCTCAGGCATAGGAAACATATAAAATTTAAAAATATTTAAAAATTGAAATAATGATATAGATTATGTTTATTTTGAATAAAAATCATCTGTTATAGTAAAAAACAACGATTACTTTGAGAAAATGTCATCTAATATCATAATAAACAATGTTTATTATATATATCATTTCTTAATTTTTTTTACATGAATCTGCATTTTAAATTTGAATAAACAATCTTGAGCTAAAAGAGCACCTGAACTATGAACTCGAAGATAAACGATTAGGGTTCAAGGTTTTAGGAGTTTGTAAGAAAATTTAGTATGTTTTGCAGAAAGTGATCGAGAGTAAGAGATTTTTTATTTTAGTTAAAGGATTTTCGATTTCAGTTAAGGGATTTTCATTTTGGATTAAGGATTTTAGAGAAATAATTTGGGGATTTGGGGAGTATCTATTTTTAATAGAATGGTGAATCTTGAGTTAAATGATGTTACCGTAATTAACCAAAGTTCGTGAAAAAAAGGATGTAAATGTACTTTTGTTACAAATAATTTTTTTTACCTTTCATGTTTGGGTTTTTTTTTTAGAAGAAAAAAAGAATGTATAGTTGATTTGGCTACTTCTAATGGTTCTCTTACTTCAAATGACATTGACATGATCGATTGATAAATTGTTAATTATTTTTTATACTTTACAATATTCTATTCTATCTTGTTATGGTTTGATTTGGCTATTTTGCATTATTCTCTTACTTCTAATGATTCTTATTTGAATAATGGATAAATGGTTAGTTATTTATTTATTGTCTAAATTTCAATACTTATTATATATGAAAAAAATTGTATGAAATGGTTATTTTACCTCAAAACTATTTAAATTATGCCATGTAATCACATTATTGAAAAAAGTCAATCATTATTACATATCACGTGTGATAATTAAATGGTAAATATTTATTTTAATATATTCATTAATTATTTTATAATAAATAATTGACTGTTTTCAATAATATAATTATGTTATATAATCTGAATGTAAGGGATATATGCTAACCTGGGATAACTGTTTCATATAATTTTTTTCTTTATTACATATTATAATATCTATAACTTTATATTAAAAAAATCCCAAAGATTTAAATAGTTGACAGTTGTTTAATATCATAAAATAACCATTTTATTCTTTAATGAAAAAATCCCCCCATAAAAGAGTATAATTTTAGGTTAAATTTTTGGGAAGTTTTAAAAAATTGACCAATTTGAAAAAAATTTGTGGGTTGAGGACTTAAGCTCAAAGTTTCTAAAAAAGGATTGGTCCATCCATGAGTAATGTCTTACTTTTTATATTTAGTATTTGTACTTAAAATTTTTTAACTAAATCCAAAAATAAATAAAATATTTACTACCTCTTTCTTTATCTTGCTCACTTATTTTTTTCCTTTATTAAATCTATTAATCAATTTAATAAATAAAAAGATAAAAATAAAAATCAAATATAAAAATTTATTATATAAAATTAAATGATAGAAAAACTCTTTTTTGTCAAAAGTTTGATAATGTGAAATTAATATATTTTTATATAATATATAAAAATATAAGGTAGATTATATAAAATTATCTTGTGGTTTTGAGGCAAATTTAAAGTAGCTCATGAGGTTTAAAATATTATACTTAACTACGTCATGATTGGTTTTATTACTTCTTCATTCAAACCCATGACTTTTTTTGTTATTTCCAAATATTTTCAATTTTTGGGTTTTTCTTGTATTCAACGCTAGAATGAGGTAATGAACAGAGAGGAAAAAAACAATTAAAAGCAAGAAATTATAGAAAATTTTCTCTAAAAGTAAATATTTCTAGGGTTTTAGAATTGGTTTTATAATTTCTTTATGGGTTTAGTTTAAAAGGCAATTCATCACTAAATTTAAAAGAGAGAGCAATTTAGGCACAACAATTAGCCTTAAAGATCAGAAATACGGCAACAATAGCTTAGGCAAAAAAACTAGAAGAAAATCAAACAGCAGTAGGAATCAACAAACATTCAAATAGAGTCGACACCACAGCCCATACCAGCATCAATCCAATAGAAAGCTGAAGTAAAAATGCACACAAATATCTCAATTCCCAAAATCAAGCAACCAACAGAGAAAACAAACAATTTTCAATAAATTAAAGCAATAAATAAATAATTTAGCACACCTAAATGCAAATCCTACACACAACCAAGAAGCCCATACACAATACTCAGTAAATCCAAACCCAAAAATTGAACCCAGCAAAAAATCAAAAAGTAAAAGTCTAGCAAACTCATAATTGAAACATCTAATCATACAAGCAATACATAGAAAATAAAAAAGATTTCTTTTGAATTTTTCTAATGCTTTGAATCAGTGGGTAGAAGGTTAATTGAGGGAATTAGATAGAGAAAAAAGAGCAAATTGTTGGAGAAAAAAAAGGAAAAAAATGGAAATAACAGATAAAATCATGGTTTTGAACAAATAAGTAATAAAATAAATGATAGGGTAGTTATGTGTCATATTTTAAACTTAAGGGCCATTTTAGATCTATCTCAAATCATAATGTGGTTTTTTATAATTTATCCAAAAATATATGTTAAGTTATATAATAAATAGAAAATTTTTTTAAAGGCTAAAATATGAAAAAAAAAAAAAACCTCCAAGTATTTAAAAAAACTAACTAAACCCTTATACTATTAATATTACATCCAAATAAGTCCTCTAATTCTTATTTTTTATTATATAAGCCTTTCTAAGACATGTAAACACAATAATGTGGCAAAAAATGTGCATGTGAACACAATGATATACGCATGACAGAAAAAAGTATAAAAAAAATTTTTAAAAGTGATGGTCAAACAAAAATTTTTACTAATTGCTGCTATAACAAAAAATAATTATTAGCAAGAAAATAACAATATATAAAATTAATGAAAATAAAATTAGTTTTATGACCTTAATGTTCAATAAGTGTTAGCTCAAAATTATAACTTTATAAGTGATTAACATATGTACACGTAAATAAAATATATGTACATGAAACTTTTTTTTAATTAATTTTACATATGGAAATTTATTTTTTATTAATAAATAATAATTTTACATATAGATATTTCTTTTTTTATTAATTATTTTCGGTCATGGGATCAAATAATAAATTTTTTTTATTAATTATATAAATATCAATATTTTATTTTTATTAATTTTATATATTTTTATTTTCTTGCTAATAATTTTTTGTCATTTTACCGATTAATAAAAATTTTTGTTAGATAACTTTTTCTTAATTTCTTAATTTACATTTTTTATGCCATGTGTACGTTTTTGTGTTCACATGTACATTTTTTCCCACATCATTGGGTCTACTTGTCTTAGAAAGGTTTAGATAGTAAAAACTAAGAGTTGAGAGACTTATTTAGATGCAATAATAATATAAAGGCTTATTTAAATTTTTTTAATACTTAAAGGTTCTTTTTCATGTCTTCGCCTTTTTTAAAAAATGCATATAAATTTATTTTTCAAATGCATATGTATTATGTAATTTATAAATTAATTTTCATAATTGATAAATTATTTTATTAATATCAATACATATATTAAAATATAAAAAATAAGAATTATTTAAATGCATAATTCTTATTTAATATGATTTAATTTAAAATTATATTTTGAAATTAATTTAATAAAAATTTTATGAATATTTAAAATAAGTCCCTCGATGAAGTGAGGCACCAATCTAGTTTAAGATTAAAATGCAGTCTATAAAAAATTTAATTCTATTCAAAAATTAATATCCTTGCATAATATAACTTGTTTTATATATGAATATAGGGTATGCACAAGTCAATTAACTTCTTCAATTAAAAATTTAATAGTCTTGCATAATATGGCTTGCTATATAGTAAATTAACTTCTATTTATTGGATAAATCTTAATAAATAATAAAATATTATTAAAATGATAATTTAAAAAATATAATTAACAATCATAGCTATTTTCATCCATTCAAAAAATTTTCCACTTCCATACTCTTATATGTGTTCTTATATTATAGATTATAGATAAATTAACAAGTAAAAGAAAAAATATGTTGGGATTGTAATTGCTTGATACTAGTCAAGTAAATACAACTAAATTACAAAATTCCCATAAAACCATTTTAATGGTAAAAAAAAAAAAATCACATTGGCCTTAATTGGCTGCCATTTAATTGAAAAATAATAACATAATGTTTCCTTCAATGGTAGTTCTAGATTGTGGATTTTAGATTTGAAAAGTAAAATGTAGATAACAAAAAATGACAAACAAATAAAACCGTTGATTTTTTTTTTTCACTTGTTTTGCTTAAAGAAGCAAAACAACTTTTTCCTATTGATTGAAGTGAATTCTCTTTATTAAATTGATAATTGATATATATAATATACACACACACATATATGAGTGAAGCAGGGGTAAAAAAAATCGAATTTAAATCGATATAATATTAAATTTGAGTTTGAGTTTGAGTTAATTTTGAAATTTAAAATTCAAAATTTAACTTCAATTCGATCAAATTTTATTTTTTAACTTGAATTCAACTCGAAATAGAAATATTCGAAAAATATTCAATTATTTGTACTTAAACTCAAGCGCGAGTTTAAAATATTTTATTAATTAAAATATAATAAAATATAAAAATTTGATTAAACTCGTGAATTATTTGAATTAGGTATAAAAATATTTAAATTCAATTCGATTAATAAATCAAGTTACTCGAATTCAAACTCGACTCGATAATAATTAAATCAAATTCAAATTTTATTAAAATCGAATCCGAATAACCTATGAATATTAATTTATTATTTATGCGACAAATCTTTTAGCATCACTAAAACTCGTTCCTTTTCTTTTCTATTAAATAAACTTTTTTTATAGCTCATCTAAAATTGAGACGACCATAACCCACTGATTATTAGTATTTTTTATCGTGCAGGTCCACTGAATAGGGAATAAGGGATGATAGAGACCGATTTTTCATTTTACAGATTTAAAAAAAAAAAAAACTAATTATTAAACCAAAAAACCGATAAAAAAATCTAATATCCATGATTTTACAAAATTACTTCACTAACGGGCCGGACAATGAACCCATTTATTTGAACTCTCAAAGCCTTAGTTTTTCGATCGGATTCGACGGTAGGAAAGGAAAGCTGTGCCTACTAGCCCAGTCCAGTCCGAGAAACCCCATGGGATCAGCTTTGATCTTGACAAATCAAAACAAAAATTGCGGTAAGTTAATAGCTCGACCGACAATCAGGAAAGCCCTTTTGGACAATCACAAAAGCCTTTAATATTTGAAAAGTAATCTTTAACTATCTTCCCCAAAAATCATTACCTTGGCTATATACTATTAGTACATTTCTTTATCTATGTTACCTGTAAATTAACTAAATCGTTAACGAGATTTTGGTTTAATAATACAAAAGAAGTTTAAAATTTTGATGTTTTAAATTCAAGTTTTATTGTTTAGATTTAATTCAATTTTATGCTAAATTTATTAAATTTTATTTTAATTTATTAGTTAATTATTTAATAATTTTTTATATATAAATATTATACCTGATTATGATTCTAACTATTTATTTATTTGTAATTAAAAAAAAAAAAAAAAAACTCAATAACAGTCGCTTGCTACTTACAGGAAATTTTACAGGAAGTCTAAAACAAAGATGCCATATTGAAAGAATCAATTAAGGAGGTTGAAAGGGAAATGTTCAACTCAACTCGATGGCCCTGAACCCTTATTTTCAACATTTAAAGTGGCTTTGCTGCCTTTAAAACCGACCAAAAAGGAGAAGTTTTACTTTTGAGAAAAGCGAACTAATCTAATTAGGTATGGTCTAGAGATCTCATTAAGACAGCCTTTAAAAGGTACAACTTTAAAGCTACTTTGAAGTTTGAAGTTGAATACATGGTAATCAATCCCGAAAGGGGCATTAGAGATTCATTTACCCGAAGACCAAAAGCGAGCTGCGAATTCCCTTGACCAATATCCAATGGAAGCCTATCACAAAATGATGCAGTCTAAACTAAAACACTTCATCGGTAAAAGTTAGATTCCAAGATGAACTTATTAATTACTTATACCAGAATGAAACCAATGCAGGGTCCTGGTCTAAACTAAATCATGTCATTTTATATGAATAAGACAATTAAAATTTTAGCCTTTTAAATTATTTTTGCCTCAGCTTTTCGGATTTCGGACTACTTGGCTTTAACCATTGTTATTATTATCGTTTTATGATTTGCTTCGTAATTTATTTGTATGCTATAGGTCTACTTATATTGACATTGGTGGACACGGTTGGATAAATATTCAAAAACATGATCAATGTGGTTTAATAGTAAAGAGGAGATTATAGAATTTTGAAATTTTAAGTTTTAAGTTTTATATGTGTGAATTTGATTATTTAATTATATTTAATTTATTAATTAATTATTTAATAATTACACTTTAATTATAATATACTAATTATTTAATTAATTATATGAATGTAATAATTATCATTGTAACTTAAAAAAACATGAAATTAAAAAGAAATTGAGACAAAATTCATGCAAATTAATGCAACTATCAACTCAGCATATCACGTGCTCACAGCTTTCAAAACATCCTATTGCTTTTCTGTTTTGGGTCTGGTGGGCCGAAGGTGTGTGGGTTGGGGTGTCTATTCATCCTTTTCTTTTACCTTCACAAGAAAAAGAATTATGGTCATGATGCTTAAAAGATGCAAATATGACGTGAATTTGAATTTACTTCAGTTAGTTTATAAAGTTATTAGGTAATATTTAGTAAGTATGAGATTTCAATTTAGCATGCTTTTAATCTTTAAGTTGTAATTTCTTTTGTTAAAAAAAAATGCAAACATGAGATAGGATATTTTTAATTGCAATGAGTTAAAAACTTAGAATCATTTATTGTTCATTGATTTGGTAATTGGTATTTTGACACTATGTTTCTCTAATATATTAAAATTTGGTTAAAGGGTAAAAAAATTTTCTAAACTAAAATTCAATAATCATTTAAGTTTGATCTTATTTTTAATCAATTAAATCTTTAAACATTTATTTTCACTAATTGAGTTCTAATTAAACTAAAAATGATTAACTGCTTTTATGCAATTAAGAGTTTAATTTGATAAAAATAGATGTTTAAATATCCAATTAAGTGAATATAAATATTTAAGGATTCAACTAATTCAGAATAAAAGATTCAGAACTTGATTAATTGTAATAAAATATCAAATACTTAAATGATTATTGAATTTTTATTTGAGATTTTTTTACCATTTTACCTCAAATTTTCCATCAGATACTTCTTTAAAGAATACCAGGGTAACTACGTTTACTTTTTATATTTTTCTAAACAAACAAGGGTGAGATAACAAAAGAAAGGGCCAAATCACACTTGAAAGGAAAGAAGGGAAAGCAATAGTTGTAGGCTAGCTAGGAAAAATAAAAATGTGAAATGGGACCTTATTGTTGTGTTAAGAAGGGGAAGGTAAGGGCCACTCTATAAGCTGTTTTCTTTCCCTATTCAGAAAAGGGTTGGGGGGGGGGGGGGGGGGGGGGGGGGGGGTTGGGAAGGGGAGACCAAAATGTATGGTGCAGGGGGCCAGAGTGATTGAATTGCAATGAGCCAAGGTCAAGGCCATGACAATCGTAAATGACAAAAGGTCCATTTGTTCCTAAGTATCGAGGGGACCTTTGAGTCAGTCTAGGGAAAATTGTGCCAAACAAAGAACCCTAAAATAGCAAACAACTGGAATAATTTGTAGTCCATCTTATTTGCGTTAATGGAAACCAAGTTCCAATTATCGCAGCTCCGGCCACCTGATGACGCCACCACTGCATAGACAGATTCTATAACAAAACAACTCGTGCATTTCCTGGTGTACTCTTGTTTTTGGTTAGTATAATTCATTAACAATTCAATAGATGCTTAATGTCTTTTAATTTAAAAATATTCTATATTAATTTTGCGGAAACTCAATTCAACTACCATACTTAATAATAAAAAAATGTACACAGAGCTCACCCTCGAGATATGGAACAGTGTTAAAAATTATATATATATATATATATATATATATATATATATATACTAATACATGAATTATGATTACATAACTTGCATGTGAATATATATTTTTTAAATATGTATTATTAATTTATTTTTAGAAAATAATTATAAAATATAAATAAATAAACTTTTAATTAATAAATAATTTTAGCAATAGAATTGCACAATTAAATGTTATAAAACTTGTGAAATTAAGATATTTTATATTAAAAGAAAATCTTAATCACAAAGTGAAAATTTTCATTAAAATATGAAATATGTATAAATATGTTCGATTATATTAATATAAAACAGTGTTAATTAAAAGACATATAAACTAATTTCAGTAAATTTATTTAGTTTATTTTAAACTCAAAACCTCTCTTAGCTTCGAAACTGATAAATCATATTATAAAGCAAAAAGCAAAGCATAAATTTTAAATCATATTATAAAGCAAAACGCAAAGCATAAATTTTAAATCATATTATAAAGCAAAACGCAAAGCATAAATTTTACTTGAGAAATTTATCATGTATAGTGTATAAATTAGTCGAAGAACCTCTTGCTTGCCAAATAAAAGAAACAGAGCATGTATCTTATTTCCAAGCCCAAACTGATTAAAAATATTAAAAAGAAAAATTTTACTTAATTAAATGAAAGAAATAGAGTGTATATTTCATTTTCAAGCGCAAATTGATTATAAAAAGGAGAGATATGATATTAAACTAAAGCTGAAAATATATATATTAGTACGAGTATCTGTTACTTATGAACTTTAATCATTCACTTATTTTAAAAAATTTTAATTTATCTAAAGAATTATTATAAAATTAATAATTTAATATAATTAAAAATTTTTCTTTAAAATAAATTTTATTAAAAATTATAATATATAAAATTAATTTAACATGTAGAAATTTAACCATATATATATATTTACCATTTAAGATTTTTAAGCCAAGCATAGATGGTTTTTTTCCATTTTTGCTAAAGTTTTTCTTTTTTTTTTTACTAAACATCTAAACATTAGATTTTCAAAGTTAATATATTTACTTCATAAAAAATGTTAATATATTTACAATTTCTCAATTTATCATTTAACTTTCTTTGATTTAATCCATTAATATAGAACTTCAAGTCATATTTTATATATTTTTTATCCATTGAGTAAGAGATAAGAGATAAGAAACGGAAATAATGAGATTCAAACTTTCATCTTACAAGTCTTTCTAAATAGCTAATTTTATTTGTTTTTTTATCCATTGAATAAGAGATAAAGGATAAGGGATGGAGATAATGAGATTCGAATTCTCATCTTATATATCTTTTTAAATAACTGATTCATTATCTATCTTTTACTTTGTTTTTTCCTATATATTTAAATTAAAATTTTGTCTATGGTTTTTTGTTTTTACTAAACAATTTTTAATATATTATTTATTCATTGTTTTGTATATTTAATTAAATTTTAAGTTTTATCTATAAAAATTTAACACAATCCGTATCTAAAACTATTACATCCAAATTACAACTATTGTATAATAATAATAATTAAAAAAGATTTAAAATGACAAATGACAATATTGAAATATAAAGAGTTAAAATGTCCATTTTCATTGGCTCAAAATATTTTATATATCCTTGCTTTTATATATATTATTGTTATAGATATAGATTATAAGTATATGTTATTTTCTTAATTTTATGCTTTAATAAAAAAAATGTACATCCTTTTTATCCACTTTGCTGTACAGTCCTCAAAGTTGGTAAATTTTGTGTATTTTGCATATAGGATGGCCCTGTTCATCAACTGTATATAAATTATTGCCACCTTATTGTTATTAGTTTTTTTATTAGTTAAAATCTAGACACAATGATTAAATTGGTCCAACATCTAAGTTATGTCGAAAATGTTGAAAATTATTTTTCAATTGATTTAAAGAATGAAGATTAAAAGCAATTTTTTTAATAAAAAATTTATGAATTATTGAATTAAATTTTAAATTAAAAAAATAATTATTTTGAAGTACACTAAATGGCTTCTTCTTTTTTTTTTTAATAAATTTCGTTTCACCTTTCCTCTTATTTGTGATTAGCCGCATTTTCTTTTATATATATTTGTAGTTAATTTTTTATTTTATTATTATTATTTTATTTTTACAAGATACACTAATTAATCAATCATAAATCAAAAGGCATTGATTATATGCTAATAGTCATTGTCATATTAACTATAAATAAAATATTAAAATTTTAATTTTAATAATTTTAAATAAAAATTATTACAAAATTAAAGATAATGGTAGGTGGAGCAGCCTCTCCGTAAAACCCGTAATTTTAGAACATTTTGTCTCCTCCCGTAATCATATGACGTCGAGCTTTTCAGTACATATTTTATTAAATTTTAAAAGCTAATCTTCCAAGCAACTTCCTCCTGCATTTGTTTTAACATTTTCCTTCTTTAATATATTATTTGGCACAATTCTTTCCTATTTGAATACATCCATTTTTTTTTTTTTTGTTTTCTATTTTATAATTAAAATTTAAATTCAATACCCTCAAACCTCAATCTTGAAGCTTGAAGTTAACTGCAACTAAAAACTCCTTGGTTCGGACTCTTCCATTCTAATTGTTACGTATTTCTTGTATTCATTGATAATTCATTGCAATGTCTTTTAAAATTTCTACAAAATATTAAAAATAAAAATTTGAAAAAAATTTCTTTGAAGAGTACAAGATGAAATTCATTAACAATGAGTTAAATCAACAAAATAGTTAATTTATAACAAATTTTAGAAAAATTAGGATCTTGAGCACGTGTTATGCGGGAGATGAAAGACGGTAACTTTTTTCTTGTAATTATTAACTTTGAAAAGAACAGTGGAATTAATTGATGAATTACCACTCTTCACGGAACTAACACTATTTCCACCATCTTTATCTTTAGGTAACACAAATGATTTCCGTTTAAACTCTTCACCCTAAATCTCAAACCTTCATACCTTTTCTTTATTTCAAATTCCTCGTTTTCCTTTTACTAAAACTTGTTTGGGAATTCAATTAACTCTTAATTAACCATTAATTATCTACTTAATTAATGATGTCCCTACAAAATAATAATCGAATTTAAAGCTTAATTTTAAATTTGAAATGTGCAACTTTTTTTTATTCTCATATTAAAAATTTTTTTACAAAAACAAAATATAAATACCCTTTACTTTAATTTCTTTGGACTTCAAAAACCCTTCTCTTTGAACCTTCAGCATCGGGCAAATCCTATGGTGGAGCGTGACAGACACGCTCCATGAAAGGAGAGGAAAAGAAGTCATCAAAAAGTATAGTAACCGTATAAACAATTGTACAATACTACAATCTGTAATGACTTTATACCGATAATCTCCGCCACTTTCACGTTTATAGTTTCTACCCTTATTTTATTTACACTAACACTACAAAACGAAAATTAAAATGTCAAAAAAAAAAAAAAAAAAATTTTATCTAACTGAACCTTACATGTGCATTAGTACTCCGTGAAAGAAACGTTCTGTCTATGCTCCGATGACGGTGACGGTAACGGCGATGGTTGCATTGACGACGGAGCTTTCAAACTCTGGAAGTATTCCCTTATATCTATTTGTCCTACAGTTACTTTCTCCGTCAAATCACCGTCGTCTCTAGACGGAATGAACGGCGGCCGTAACACATCCGTTAAGAGGTCCCACCTAACCCCTTTAAAGAACGCGTGCTCCTTGATCTCGCACGCGCCTGCGTGATATCCGAGTCTTTTTTTCGGATCCTTTCGTAATAACCTTCCGATCAAATCCGTTAAAGCGTTCCGTTGTCCCATGAACTCCGGCTCTTTGGCCAAAACGTTTCGAAACGTCTCCTTCCTATTCTTCCCTTTAAAAGGTGTCGTCCCGTAAAGCATCTCGTAGGTTAGAATTCCGAGAGCCCACCAATCGACGGCGAATTCATGTCCATCTCCACGTACGACTTCAGGTGACACGTATTCCTCGGTGCCCACGAAGGAGTTGGAACGTTCCCCGTTTGAGAAGCTGAGCTTTCGTCGACTCACTGGACTGACTCGAGCTGATTTCGCCTTCTTCAAAGCTTTGTTATATTTGTTATCAGGTACGACGGGTATCCATCGAGTAAAGTTTCGTCGATGTTTACGTTGAACCGGAATTTCAGGCAATGAATTTTGATCCTTTTCGTCGTAAGTTAAAATTTCTGACAATTGTTTCTTCTTTAAGTTGCGTGAAAGATCGAAATCCGTTAAAGTTGCGTGACCTGACTGTTGAATGAGGATGTTTTCAGGCTTGAGATCTCGGTAAACGATGCCCAATGAATGCAGGTGCTCGAGAGCGCAGAGGATCTCAGCCAGGTAAAACCGGATAACGGCAGGGGAGAAAACGTGATCGTTTTGACGGTAGCGGAGGACGTTGAGGTCGGAGCCAGGGCAGTAAGGGACAGCCCAGGCAAGAAACAAGGGGGTTTCGAGACGACCCAGAAGACGAGGGAGAAATGGGTGTTGAAGAGTAGGTTCGGGAGGGGAAAGCCTGGTTAAGACCCCAATTTCCCAACGAGCACGTCGGTCAGCGTCATGTTTGGATCTTTGGACAACTTTGAGGGCAAACGGGGAACGAGCAGTGGGGTCGATAGATGAGTCGTGGACGAGAAAGACAGTGCCCATGGCTCCTTTGCCTAGGATTTTGATGGCTTTGAGGTTGTCCAAATCTAACTCAGGTGGAAATGAGGGTGAAGATGAAGGATTCTCCATTTCAGAGGAACAAAGAAAGAGAAAAAGGAAGACAATGTTGGGGTGGGCAGATAGAAAGAGGAAGATAGTATTGATGGATGGGGTTTGGCATATATAATAGTGCGTTTTTGGTTTGTAGAAGTATTTCTTTTTGGTGGACGAGGGATTTGTGTTTTGGGTGGGTGTGAAACAGGGATTTCATTTGGCTCCTACGTGGAGTGGAATATGATTGAAACAGTGATTCGAATTAAGGCTCTCTTCGTTCGGCCTTTTTTTTCTAGGCAAATTAAATAAAACCCACAACTTTCATCTCAGAAAAAAAAAAAAAAAAAGCCATAGTTTTAAAACGTGCATTAACGTTGCTTTTGCATGTTTATGTGAGACTTCTACTTAAAATTATCATCGTCAAACTCACAGTTTTATTTATTTTTACTTTTATTTCTTATTAGATGAAAAGGCTCATCTTGTACCTTGACCACTTTTATTTTTTTTATAAACACATATTTATAAAATATATTATTATTTTATATATTAATATTATAATTTTCAATTTTGCAAAAGAATGGTATTAAATCATAGATAACAAATATCCTTAATAAATATTTTGGTTTATTTTTGAAATAACTTATATTTGATATATTATCTGTTCATAAATGTTATATTTAATCACATAACGATATTTTATAAAAATTAATTTTAAAATCTTAAAAAATAAAAAAATAGTCCTAAATATATTTAAAATTAATTTTTTATAATGTATTATCGTATAATTCATTAATTATATAAATTTTATTATATTAATAATATATCAAATATAATTTAAAAAAAAAATCGACCAAAGTATTCATAAGTGTCCTTTATGCAATTGTGCTTTGTGGTAGCCATGATTATTATAATTATATTATTTTCCTATCATTATTATGAGAGCACAATAATTTTACTCGAAAAAAAAAAATTGTTCCAATTGCCACCTAAATGCAAGGTCTTTTATGTGTAATGAGTTGGTTAAAGCCAATTGGCCCTTTTTCCGTTTCCTTTTATTTTTGTTACCAAATAGAGAACAAATTAGCAAAGAAAAAGCGGGCACACGTGTTTGGAGTAAAGAAAAGATGCAAAGAGCCAAACAAAAGACAAAAAAAGATTGGTTTTGTACGGGTTCCACATGGGGGCTTCCCCTAATCTAAGGGGAGAATATATGATCGTGCACCTTGATGATTTTAGGGTTTGTTCTTGGAATATTTTCACCTTCCAAATTCCTATATTTTTTAGCACAATATTCATGGTTTTTGGTAAATTTTGGGATTAATATATTATTTGATTCATTTAATTAATACATGATTCTTTTTTTGTTCAAAGATTAAGATTCAAAATTTCATTTAAATAAAAGATCGTCAAATCAATCTAGATGAATCATACCTTTTAAAATTCTTGCAATTGAGATTAGTGTCAACAAATTACTACATAAAAGACTCAAAACTAAAATTACTTATCTTAAAAATAGGTGAATTTATCAATTGAGCTAATGTTTTATTAATCATCATAAAATTAGTTGTTGAAGATAGTATCACTTAATCTAATTGGCCAAAAAATCTAATTAGTTTAAGTTTTTTTTTTTTTTGGAAGATACCATTTTAATTATTAAAGGTAGCATGCGTATTGCACTAAGTTAATTAAAATAATATGAATTGTTAAATGATCAACCAACTATATCAATGATAAGCTTAGAAGAGGTCACAAAATTTGAGGGAAATGTCTAATGTTGCAATTAGGGAACATTTCTTTATAGCCAAAATGTCATGATAATGGGTTTGATTACAAGTTTTATAATATTTAATTTGTACAACAATTGTCAAGTTTGCGACAACATTTAAAAAGCTTCCAAACATGGGAATTGTCGTCTTCACTCTCTCTATGGATGGGATAAGAAAAACTGGGGAAGAAGAAAAATATATAAGGGACAAATTAAATTCAATATTTCCATTATTATAATAATTAAAGTTTTCAATTGATTCTTTTAAGTTTTATTTATTTATTTATTTTTGGCAAATGATAAGCGAGCATAAACTCAATAACTTCTACTAGAAAATCTTTAAAACTTAAGTGCCTAAAGGGGTAATTTACAGTTAAAATTTTCAATGATGGAGAAAATATTTAAATTTGGATTAAAAGATTATCTCCAGAACTATTGAACAAAAAATTAATTACCCAATAATTTTTATTCTACTCTTTAATTATTTATTCATTTATTTTAAAGTCAACTAGGTTTTCTTGTCACGTGAATGTTTTTATCTATTTTTAAATAATAATTATAAATTAAACACGTAATTTTTACAAATAATTAAATTAACAAAGTGCATATTAACAAAAATTTTAATTAACATGTAAAGTATGTTCAAAATATGTCAAATTAACATAAAATTTATCATTTTTATTATTAAAGCAGAACTAAACTCTAAAACTAAATAAAAAATTAATATAAACTTTAACTCTTTTTGTTTCAGCTAATAAATTCATTAAATAAAATTTTTTGATGGGATTAATTAGAATCTTATTTATAATTGAATAAATTTTATTAATTTTTATAATAAAAATATTTTAAATTAAAATTTAGAAATATATAAATATAAAAATCTATTTAAATCAGTCAAAAGTTTTACCAACATTCATCCTGTATATATTGTTATTGAAATTAATTGTATTATTTATTATAAATTATAGACGCGGATATAGATTATAAATTAAAGATTAAGATCCATGATACAAAGGTCCGCTCCATTTAATTAATTTCGAGAAAATACAAATCCTATAAAAAGTCCTATTCAGTTTTCGCTTGTTCGGAAAAATAAAGTTGATGGATTGATTGATATAATGCTTACTTTAAGTGTTTGTAATTTATAAGAGAGTGAAACAAGCATGGATCAGACGTACCTGATCTTTAAATTGATCATTACTTAAAATGTTTGGTAACATGCATGCTACCAAAAATCTGAAAAGTAATGAACAAAAAAGAAAGCAATGAACAAATTTGGTTTGATTGGCAATTTTTAGCTCCTTATTTATCATTATTTGAAATGGCAAAAATTTAAGTGTATTTTTAAAACATAATTTGTTTCAAATTTTGGTTTACTTCTCAAATTAAAAGTTTGTTTTAAAGATTATTTATTTGAGTCTAAGTGCAACTTCAATTGTTGTTTCAAATATTATTTTCCTTGCAGTCAATATAATTGTGACAATATTTTAGTTTTGAGAAATGAAATTTTCTGATTTTCTAATGTGCTTTACTTGACTAGAGTTTTTTTTCTTTAAAAAGAAAACTATATTGAGCTCTAATATTTTATTTAAGAAGTCATTTTTTTGGAAAAATTGAAAGTGAAGAAAAATTCTCATAATTTGCAAATATTTTTTTCAAATTTTTTTTTGATTTTTATTACAAGTTTTTTGGCTTTAAAATATCTCCACAATAATTTTTTTAGATTGAATAAAAGAAAAAAAATTGAAACAAAGAAAAAATTAAAATTTTTAAGCTTTAAAAATACAAGTTTTGAATTTTTGAAGGAAGGGATCAATCTTCTTCTTTAGGGGATCGATCCCCTTATAAAGAAAATCATCTCTTAATGCTACAAGGATGAAGGGATTGATCCTCTAGCATTTGAAACACAAAATTTGACTTGGCACAAGTAAGAGATTATTATCCTTTCAAAAGGGATCGATTCTTTTTCAAACAAAGTGCCTTTAAAAGCCATAATACTCAAAAGGGTTGATTCCCCTTATCAAAGGACTGATCATATAGCCTTTACAAGGAATGAGATTTGAATTTTGGTTTAAAAGAATCGATCCCTTATATGAAGGGATTTATCACCTATTTCTTGACAACCACAACGACTACTTACAAAAGCAGTCTCAACTATAGTTTCTTATACCAACTCAACTTGAATGACTCCAAGTGAATTTCATCTATAAAGGGGCTTTTCTAACAACTCTGAAGTCAAGAGACAGCATTTGCAAGAACTTTGATCAAATCTTTCAAATATTTAAGAGTATTCAAGTATTTTGTAGTTTTAAATCTCTATTGCATCATAATTCTTCTAGTCAAACCTTATTTCATATTTATTTGTCTTTCATTATATCATATTGACAAATTAACACCCAACTTAAGTGGAGCCCTTGAGTAATTTGGTGAGAATTTGAGTAAAACCATTAAGGATTTAAATGAATTTGTGAGTCATCAAGATGGTAGGTGCCATTTTGAGAAAATTTATGAGTTTAGGTTAGAAACTCACTTAGTTCAATTGTGAGAGTACAAATGTTATATATAAACCTTGAAAGGTAATTGTAAGATTGAAGATTTAGTGGATTGAACTTTTACAAAGAGTAAGCTAAGGGAGAGAACATTAGTGCCTTGAGATAGAACTAAACCTTTATACATTTTTATATTTGAAGTTTCTATCCTTATGCTTAATTTAATTTCAAGTTCAATTTAACTGAAATTTCATATATATGCACTATATTGTTTTGAATTGTTTATCTACACTTGTTTAAATATCACTATTTATGCTTTTGATAGCATTTTTGTTACATATTTTAGCTTAGAGCAAAAATGGATGAAATTTGGATAACGATCTTAGTTGTAATCATATTGTACCTCTTTTATATATATATTTATATATATATATATATATATATCCAAAGATAGTAAGGATTCACTTATACTAGTATAAGTTTTACACATTTTTTTTTATAAATTTTTTAATCAAAATTAAAATCATAACACTTATATAAACTAGATTGATACCTGTACATTACCAAAGATCAAAATGTTTATTTTATCATTCTTGTTCATTGATTTTTTTTAGTTGCAAAATTTATCTAATTAAAAAATAAAAAAAAGGTAAAAACAAACAAATGGAGTTGACATGTAAATATCTTAATTGATCTTCTTTTCTCGCAAAATTTATCTAATAAAAAATAAAAACTAAACAAAAAGATGAAAGAAGTGAAAAAGGACAAAAATGAAATAAAAGGAAAAATAAAAAATGAAAAAAAGAAGCTCATAGAAGGGGTCATATGAATTTCTCATTGAATTTAAACATTAATTTATTAAATTAAGGTATCAAATAATAACTTTATTAATATAATACATACATATATAAATATAAAATTAAATTGTTAATAAAATATATACTTATATATATCTCGAAATGAGTTGGGATAGAGTACCTTAAACACATTTTTGATGCGATCTCATTTTTTTAAAAAACTCAACTCATTTTCAACTTGATTTTGATTTAAAAAATCACTCCTTATCGGATTGGGATAGGATCAAAACTTATCGGATATAGATTGTTTTGATATTTCTATCAATTGACACATTTTGTTGTAAAATTTATCTAATTAAAAAAATACAAAAAAGAAAAAAAGTCAAATAGGGGTGATATGCGGATACCTCCATTAACAATTTTTTCACAAAATTAATATAATAAAAAAGACATAAAACAAAAAAAAAAAGGAAATAGAAAAAGTAACAAAAATAACAAAAACAAAAGGTTACTCACGAATTAATGATAGAATAAATTACATCAGTAAATTTCATCAACAATCTGTCAATAATAATCAGGATAACTTTTTATTTGATTCTATCATAATTCATTGTTAATTACTGTCAGAAAAGTTTTGTTAGTAATAAGCTTTAATTCTAGTAATGCACATCCAATTATATTATTTTCTTACAAAAATTATCTAATTTATAAAGTAATAAACAAAAAAAAAAGATTAAATAGTGAAAAAAGCAACGAAAAAAAAACTCACCCCTTATCTAATCGAGTTGAGTCAAAACCTATCGGATATAATTATTTAGCTTTTTTTGTTATAAAATTTATCTAATTAAAAAAAAAAAAACAAATTGGGGTATCACATACACACTTTCATTGAGTTTTTTTTTAACAAAATTTATTTAAATTAAAAATTAAAAAACAAAAAAAAGTTAAAATAAGAAAAAGGAAACAAAAAAACCAAAAAAAAAAAAAAGAATGAAACATAACATACCATTTCAAAACCTTGAATGAGGGTTAAACAAATATCATAATGACTAAAATTTGTATAATAGATACATTGATGGATAAATTACATCTTAATAATGTATAAATATAGTCTTTTAATTAAATTAATATATTAACTAATAACATTACTAATACAATACATACATATAACTAATAAACAATTTAAAATATAAATTTAAATATCCTCATGGTAAGATGGAACATCCTACACTTACTTTTAACCCCACCCCGATTTGAAAAAAAGAAAAGGGAAAAACATCGACTTGATCCCAAAATTTTTTTAAAACTTGTACATATTGGATTGAGTAAAATTGAAACCCATGATATATTTCTACATTTATTGATTTTTTTATAAAATTTATCTAATTAAAAAAAATCAAAACATAAAAAAAAATTTGATGGAAAAAAAAGAGTCAAATGAGAATGCCACATGAATTTATTAAATTAAGGAATCACATAATAACTTTATTAATATAATACATATATATAAATATAAAATTAAATAAATAATAAAGTATAGATTTATATATACCTGAGTAAGGTAAAACACTTAAAACTCACAACAAACATAATTAAGATTTTTTAAAAAAGTTTCGATCTGATCTCAAATTTAAAAAATGAACCTAACGAATTCAAACAAATCAAAATCAATCAGGTATAAGTTATTTTGTCATCCATACCTCCATTGATATTTTTTTAAAAAAATTATTTACTTATTTCTTTTGTTACAAAATTTATCTAATTAAAAAAATAAAAACAAAAAAGTGAAATAGGGTGCTACATATACACATTCATTGACTTCTTTTTTTTTTCAAAAAATTGATTTAATTAAAAAAAGACAAAAAAAAAGACAAAAAGCAAACAATTTAAAAAAAGTTGTGTCTTTTTAGTTTTTTATCTTTAAAAAAATAAAAAAAGCTAATTGTGGGTGAGCTTAAAATAATAATTTCTTAAATTAAGGTATCAAATAATAATTTTATTAATATAATACATATATATTAAATTAAATTAAAAATAAAATATATATTTTATATGTACTATAAGGTGGCTGAGGGCAAAACACCCTAAATCCATTTTTGATTAGTCTTTGCTTTTATAAATTAATCGACTCGACTCAACTCGGCACCTATATTTTACAAAAAAGCTCCTATTGAAAGATGACGGATCAAAACCTATCAGGTATTGATTGTTTTATCATTTTTATCACCCGTCTCATTTAGTTATAATTTTTATTTACTTAAAAAAAATAATAAATGGGAATGCTAGGTGAACACCTCCATTGATATTATTTTTTCACATAATTTATGTGATTAAAAAACAAAAAAAAAAAGGCAAAAAGACAAAAAAATAAAATTTAGGGTGCTTTGTAGACACCTTAATTTTTTAAGAATTTAAAAACAAAAATGTTGACAAAAATCAAAGAAAATGTAAAAAAAAAAAAAAGAAATATAGAGTGTCACGTTAGCATCTTGAACAAGGATTAAGCAAAAGTTAAAATAAATAAAATTTATATAATAAATGAATAGATGATG
This sequence comes from Durio zibethinus, assembly GCF_002303985.1. Next base: position 9,084,533 of record NW_019168159.1, on the reverse strand, counting down.
GATTAAATAATAACTAAATTAAGACATTAAAAAATAATTTTATTAATATAATACATATATATATATAAATATAAAATTAAATAAATAATTAAAAATATAATTATATATATACTAGGTTGAAAGGACAAAACAAAACACTTTAAACTTGCCATCAACTCGACTTCGATTTTAAAAAGGAAAAACCTCAAATCAATCTAAAATTTTTTAAAAATGCACATATTGAATCGAGGTAAATTGAAGCTCACGAGATATTGGTTGTTTTGTTAACCCTATATCCATTGATTTTTTTTTCTTATAAAATTTATCTAATTAAAAAATATTAAAATATTAAAAAAAAATAAAATGACGAAAAAAAAAAGAAAATATTAGCCAAATGAGGATAGCACATGGATTATTAAATTAAGATATTAAATAATAATTTTATTAATATAATACATATATAAATATAACTTTAAATAAATAATAAAACATATAGTTATATATACTGGATGGGGTGAAATACCATAAACCTTCATACAACCTCACTCCAATTTTTGAGAAAAAAACCTGATTCGAATCCAAATTAAAAAAAAAAAAAAAACATCAAGTGAATATTGACAAATTAAAATTCATTGGATATGAGTTATTTTGTCATCATATTTTCATTAACATTTTTCATAAAACTTTTATATGAGGATAGCACATGGATTATTAAATTAAGATATTAAATAATAATTTTATTAATATAATACATATATAAATATAACTTTAAATAAATAATAAAACATATATTTATATATACTGGATGGGGTGAAATACCATAAAGCTTCATACAACCTCACTCCAATTTTTGAGAAAAAAACCTTATTCGAATCCAAATTAAAAAAAAAAAATCAAGTGAATATTGACAAATTAAAATTCATTGGATATGAGTTATTTTGTCATCATATTTTCATTAACATTTTTCATAAAACTTTTATTTTTTAGTCTATTTTGTTGTAAAATTTATTTAATTAAAAGACAAAAAAAAAAAAATAGATAGGTTTGCTTAGATTATAATCTGTCGTCATGATGTGTTAGAATTGAAGATTGGATCAAAATTAAGGTTTGTAGGGATTTGACAGAAAAGAAAAGGATTAATAATTAATAAAGGGAGAGGTAATTAAAATCTAGTGGGGATTTGTTTGCTCTATTTGAAAAAGGTGTATAAAATCAATGAGATCATGAAATCCCATTATTAATTACTAACACTTTTAATGATTCGGATGATATTCGGTGGTGCTGCTGATCGACCCCTTCCTACTATAACCTACCAAATTAGATAAAAATTAAGGGAAATATCTTTGCTTCAACTCAGTTTATTGGTTCTCTCCTTCCAGCAAACAGGACCTAAATGAATTGATCTCTCTTATTGCTCAAGTTTGAGATTGATTGTATTGGGTAATATTCCGGGAGGTAGATCTTCACCATAATTTTCCTTTTCCCTTAAGCAGAATCCAACAAATAAGAAAAAAGTGTGATAGAAAATTCCAAAACTTCATTACACAAAACCTTTGTTTTTTTCGATGGCTTTGTTTCTCTGCCAACTCTATCTTCTCTTGCATATGCATCACATTAAATTAAAGTAGAAGGAAGTTCGTTGTCCATCATATCCCATCAACAAAATTAAATCAATATTGAAACATCAGTTTTAAAATAATAATAATAGAATTATACATACGAACCATTTAATATCTAATAAATTTAACCATTCATATATATATATATATATATATATATATATATATAAAGGGATTTACTTGTATCAATATAAAATTATATATATAATATTAAAACTTTTTCGAAATATTCCATTTCCAAATCTTATAGAGTTTTAGAAAGAGATAGGTCGTACGTTAACATGAATGAGAGCTAACTAACTATGTTATGTATATTGAGCACATGTAAAAAGAAAAAAAAATCGTATACATATATGTACATGTATATAGGTACATGGGGAGCTACCAGACATTTCATTTTCCCCTTTGGTGCTTATGTCCAACAAGATAGATAGATGACAAGATAAACTAGGATTGCTCAATCACATGACGCATTTAGTGTTGATTGCTACAATTCACTAGCATGGATTAAAATTTACGGTCCTACAATTTGCATCTCTTGTCGAATGAAGAGTCAACCGGCAACCTCAACCATCAACAACCATTTCATGAATGGGTATTTATTTATGATACGTCAAAGTGCAAATTTCCTTTTCGATAATTGTAGCGTATCTTTGATTTTTGTTCATGGTCCTTTGTTTCTTGTTTTTTTAGTCTCAATGCCAATAAGGAAAAACAGAAATGCAATCTATGTGATTTTTTGTTGAAAATTCTTATTAATGTCCCATCTTTTGTGTTAAGAAATCACTCATGCGAGGCCAAAAAAATTATTAGATTGTTGAATCCAAAATTTAATTTAATTTGTTCATGTAATCACTTTTAAAAGATGTTATTCAATATATTTGGGATTTAGATATCTCATATTGCAACCTTCGTACCAAAAAAAACTTAATAGATTGTTAGAATATTCCATACAATTCGTAATTTATCAAAAGAATTTTATAATAATTAATTGTGCTTAATTTGTAAGATAATGCATATATTTGAAATTTACTTATAAGATGGATTTTGAAAATAAAAAGAATTATTTGATACTTACAAGGATTAGCTCAATTGATAAAGAGATGAAATCTCTTTCATTGCCTTGATTCCTACAAAAATGCATTATGTGACTTTTTGTTGGTTTTTTTTTTATTCACTTTAATTATCTCACTTTTTTACTCAATCTTTCGTTTAGTTGTTAAATAATTGTATCTTATATGAAATTTAAACACTAACCATTTGATCTTATATTCCAACAAAAAAAATGCTATGTCATTCATTGTTTTATTATTCACATGTACAATAATTAGTTTTTAGTTATGGTTTAATTAATGCTATTAAAAAAATTAATTGCTACACTCTATGCTTTTTAATAGATTTTTATATGAATTTAACAATGTTATACTAGATTTTAGCAACATTTAAAGAAAAAAATATGCAATAAAAAATCTGCATTATATAATGACAAATATAACATACTTATATATAAATTGTATTAAATATGAAAAAAAAAACATAAATAGTACCAATACTTTTTTCCATATTTCATATATATATAAAGAATTTAAAACTTAATATATCTTATGAAATTAATAGTTCATAAGTTATACATATGACATATATAATATGTTATTAATAAAAAATAATAATGGAGTCGATTACGAGTAAATTATGACCATAGATGTATCATTAATTACACCTTTATCCTTGACTCTTGACATTGTATCTTCCCAATCAATGAAGTGAAATGAAGAAAAAGAATTGCACAAGGGGATAAAGCGAGTAGAAAAAAGGTTACGGAAAAGAGATAAGAAGGTTCTTGTCTGTTAGCTTTGTTTAAAAGCATGGTGCATGGGCAGCTAGTATTTTTGCCGTTGCTAGCTAGGCTGTAGTTTTGTCCTTTTTCTCTATAGCTCTATAACATACATATTGTTGTACTTCCATTTATCTATTAATTGTTCCCATCAAAAGTTCCATTATAGAAAATTGAAGAAAAAGATAAAAAAAAAGTACCATGATAGGCAATATTCCCTGTCCATAAAATTAAGGGTGAATTTCATTTAGGTCTTGAAGCTAACGGTTTAATTCAATTAAATCCAATAAATAAAGAAATGATCTGATGGACAATTCCTCATAAAATTATGAAGTTGGTAGTACACGTTACTATGACTTGAGTGTTACTATTTGCACTCTAACAATTACTCAACATACCTTTCTACTTTTAACATCTAATTTTTTACTCAATACACCTCACATCAAAAACATAAATTTATCAAAAAACTCAAACATCTCATCTCCTTTTCTCTCATATCCCATCTCCTCTCTTTCTCTTTCCAACCGAAAATTTTAAATGATTTTAAGTTCAATTAAGTTAAATTGAAAGGAAATTTTATTAATTTGAAGTTAAAAAGTATAAAATTTAAAGATAAATCATTTGTTCTTTGTACTTCTTTGTTTGATTTTATGTTTAGTTTCGTAATATTTTATATTAAAATGTCTTAGTGCGATTTGAAACTTCTAAATATAAATTTTCATAAGTTCTAAAATTTTTCAAAAATAAATGTTTGAAATCTTTTAAAAACTTTTGAAAATTCAAAGTTTTCGAAAATGAATGTTTGGATATCCATTTTTAAAAACTTTTAAGAGTTTCGGGAAATAAATTTTAGGAAAGGGGTGTGAAAGATATAAAGATAATTGACTGATGAGTATTTAAGTAATTTTATTAAAAATTAAATTTATAATATAATTTTTAGGTGTATTAAGAAAAAATTGGAGTGCAAATAAAAATACTCTTATGACTTTTAAGACATCCATTTGACCGAAATCATTGGACCATGCTAACCTACAGCAACAATCAATATTAGGTTTATATTTTTTTTAAGAGACACATATGTAAGAAAAAAAAAAAAAACAAGATTGAAAAGAAAAAAGAAGGCAAAGTGAGAAATCACTCGAAAATGAGAAGAGTTACTCATTAAATTGCTAAAATTCTTGAAATTCTAAAGACTAAATTAGGGTTTGGTTATTTATTTTTCATTCGGCTGGAATATTGGAAACAATCGAAAGAGCTGGAAAGATGCCATCAGCTTGGGTTAGATTGAAGGTATGTGTTAGTTTTACTTAACGTAAAAGGCCTTCTAATAAATGATCAATAAATTTTACTTTCTTTAATTAATTTTAAAAAGTCTTTCACCACTCTGATGTCGTGTTAAATTTAAAACGAATTCTTTATACATCTTATATAAAATTAATTGGCAATAATTGAAAATTTTTTTGTTATATATACATTTATATCTCCAAAATATATACTTCAAACTTAATAGGCTAAGATTTATTTTATCACCACTTTAATAATAGTATTTTAGTAATAGTATAATATGGTACGGTTACTTAAAACTGATTGTTTATACATTGTAACTCTAGTAAGTTAGGTAACATTCCAAAAAAAAAAAAAATTGAAGACTTAATGCAGATATATATGAGCTTTTAAAGTTGAAAGAATTATTGAGTAAATTTATTCAAAGGTTTTTGGTAGAAAAATCGATGCATTGACCAAAAAATGAGGCTAACTTAGAAAAGTAGAGTTACATACGACTAATCAGTTTCACTTTCAACCTTAATTTTGGCCCTTTTGGGGCCTTGCATCCATGATATATATCAGCTTTAAACTGCGTCATGTGGTTAGCCAATGGTGTATAATTAGCTAGCAAATAAAGCTATATATAGGAAAAAGAGAGAGAGAGAGAGAGAGAAAGAAAAGTTATTCCATATGGGTTTTAGATGTTGGCATCTTGTGGCATAAACATAACATATAGAAGCAATTCTTTGGAAAAGGATCCGCAAACCTACAAACCCCATATTATCCCACTTTAGGATACAAAAAATCTTTTCTACTGTTTTCTTTTGGCTATCTTTTCAGCCTAATGTTGGAACATTATAACCCCACCAACAATTTTTAATTTATTACGATTTTTTCCACAAAACCCTAAATTCATTTTTGTTTTATTTTTGAAGTTTCATAAAATGGCCATCAGTTGGTGGGAGAAAATGTAGGCTTCCACCTAAGCTCAAAGTAAAAGCAAAGAGGAAAACTAATAATTATATTCCCTCCACCCATGTCAAAGTTAGCAACATAAATGTACTTTAAAGAAAAAGCTATATATACTCTGATGATGCTGCTGTCGGCCATGATTTCACCACATAAAAGAAACCCATTTTGTTATTCAAGTTCAAAAAGTTTTAGGATCATTTAAAGGCGGAACACTCAAAATGAAAAACCATATACTATATATATAATATATCCATTTCTTTTAATTAGTCTATATATCTTGAGTTTACGTTGGTTAAGAACGTGCAAGCACAACACTGTTAGTGTTAAAGATCAAATATTTAAATCCCAATTAATTTTAGTCGGAAGATTAATTTGTTGTTTGCTCATGACATATTTTTATGTAAGCTGCAATCTTTACCACAACGTAACTTTTTTTTATTAAATTTAAATCATTTTGATAACAAATTTAAGGTCCAGTAATAAAATTATCGTATTTTTATGTTATTTATAGTTGGAGTTTCAAGTTTTACTTGTGGAGATACAGACTGTAATATAATTAAATATATTACATGAATTGAGTGAAAACAAATAACTATATGTATAATATAAAAAGAAAAGTAGCAAGATGAGCAAATGGATGCATACACTTATGAAATGGAAATGGAAATGGAAGTTAGAGCAATTGCTTGGTAGTGAAGAAAATCTTGGAGATTTATTGATCCATCGTGAGGAAAAATTATTAATGTTATAATAACTTTTTTGAAGTTCTTTGGATGAGAGAGTGAAAGAGGCTTCCTTCAACAATAAAATATTTAAAGATTAAAAGTGGGATACACGCACGTACATTTTTTTTTGTTTGAGCTCAAAATGGGATCCGTTATAGTCCATTCACATTTTTGTCCAAACCACAGTATATCATTTACAATTATATTATAATTAATTAATTATAAATTAAGATTATGTAAAATTTATCAAAATTTGATATGAGTTTTATATTTATAAGTGACCAATTTCTAAATAATTTTTGTTTTGATTGGATAATTATAAGTTTATAATAAAAAGAATTATAAGTGAAATTTCATTTATTTTCTACTCATTTTACTTTTTTTTAAAAATGATTTTACTCCATAAAAAATTTTCAATCATTTGCAACTGTCTGTTTGATATGATCATTCTATATGATCAAACCCCACAAATAATGAATAATGATTCATCCAGTTATTTGGTACAATTTTTAATTGCCTTCGTCTTCATTGTGGAGAAAATAACTTTATGCATATTACAAATTGAAATAATTAAAAAAAAAAAGTGAAAAATTTTCTCTTTTCTTCCTTTTTTTTATCACTTCTTTTTCTTTTGTTGGTATTTAATTATAGTAATGATTATTGTGGAGTTTGATTGGATGAAAGAGTACCATACGATTTATAAGGGAATGTAAAGATTGGATATGAATGGTTTAATAAAACATTACTTGCGATTATTATAGGTTTTTTTTTTTTTTGGTATTTAACATTATTAAAGTTTGATTCTTAATCATTAAAATTAAAATTTTAATATTTTATCAATAAATCACATGATTATTAGCCATTATTATCGTTATTACATAAATATTATTATTATTTATTTTATTTTTTTTGGTAATGTAGTCATGGTATCTCAAAGCATTGTCTGATCTAATTAATTTTCTTTTGAGGCAATTTTAAAGACATATTTCATGTCAATTTGGTGCATTTATTTTTTTATTTGGATTATTTTTTAATTATTTTGTCTAATCTATTTAATTTGGTGCATTTAAGATTATTTACATTTTTTTTCATGTCAAATTTCAACTTGGAAATTAGGATTTACTGATTTAGAACGGTGGATTCAAAATTCGTGGTGAGTCGAGATTCATTTCTATTAGGGAAAAATATAAAGTTTAATAAGTTAATTAAAAAGATGTTTTAATAGTAGTTTTGCTTTACTTAAATGAAAAAGAATTTAAGTTATTTGCTTTACTTTCTTGTTTTACCGCATTTTTGGTTGGCAGAGACATGTTTGGAGCTTCTGATTATTTGTTAATTTATGATTAAATCTGAAATTCCTTTAAGTCCTTTTCATTTCATTAAACTTGTAAAGAGAAAAAGGAGGTATGAAATTTTGAATGGTGGCAACCAAATGGCATCTTCAAAAGGACCAAACAACTAGTTATAGTATGCAAGATAATTTGTTTTGGCCAAGACAACATATTTAATTAGCTTCAAATTTTTATTGCCTTATCTAATACATGAAATAGAAAAAAAAAAAAAAAAAAAGGGAGAAAAAGTGCATAGATTCTTTGAATTGACATAGAGAATAAATTCTTCTACATAAAATGTAAAAAAAAAAAAAAGAGATTTGCAAGAAAATAGAGGCATTAAAAATCTAAAAAAAAAAATCCTGTTTATCCGTATCTGTATTCATAATGCAAAATTTTGTTTAATTCATGCTGTGAAATTGAGATAATTTAGGTGAAATTCTCTAATTTTAAATGGTAGGGTTTCTTTTTACTGAAAAATAAAGAGTTTATTTTTGTTAATTCATACAAACAATTTTAACAAATGACATTTAATAAATTAAAAAAAAAATTTATTCTAAAGCTTCAGTCTCCTTTGAAAGAAAAGAAAAAAAGAAAGAACTAAGTTCATTTTTAGATAGCCGAGTAGGCCAGTACCAACGAAGGAAAGCCCAATGACATCAATCGGTTTGTTGGGCCAGTAAGCAAGCAACATACCACTCTACCCGACAGACAATTTGGGTTCTAACTTTAACCCAAATTCTTTGGGTCCAAAACAAATAGTGCCTCTGACACGCAAAGATTATTTGTACTTTTTTTTTTCATTTTTGAGCAGGGGGGTTACATATTAGAGAAAAGAAAAAATAAAGATCGTATTAATTTAAGATTTCTTTCTCCATTCCAAATTTGAATGTCCAATTTTCAAATGCCATAAAAAGGTTTTAGGAATGATGCATTTTGTTTTCCTAGCTCACAACTATTGCTCTTAAAAGTTGTAAAAGTCAGATGAGCCGACCCAAATTTAGGATTTCAATAAAATATAACATTGGATAAATGAAATGGCTCAGGTCGTCTCATTGATTGATTTGGATTGATTCTAATTTTAAGGTGTGATATGACTAGACCAAACTATGATCAGGTTATTTGTCCAATCTTATAAATCAAGTTTGGTATAACCTGTTATATTAAAAACTTTATCTGATTAAATTTTTTATTCAAAATAATATTTTTTATTTTTATTTTTAAATTAAAATAATAATATAAAATAGTGCTTTATTATTTAATAATAAAAATAATAGTTAAATGAGTAAATTAGGTGAAATTCAAATTTGACTTTTGAAAAAAAGATGAATCGACTTTATTATAAAATGATTGGGTGCGATCAATAAACACTTCTAATTGTTATTTGATGAATGGCTATTGATCTCTAGTTATTTGTTTTTTCCTTTAGAATTGACTCTTTTAATTGGCTTTTAGTTCTAAGTGTTTACCGACCTGCCTTAAACTGCTAACTTTTGAAAAATTATGGACACCACCTTTAAAATTAGAATAAACAACAATATCCATATAAATGTTGATCACACACACACATGTATACATGTTAGACATATATTTGAAACTTATAAGGTACATATGAGATTCAAACCATTAAAGGATCAGTCACCCTCTATCTTTCTGATTTATAATCAAATAAAGTAATTAATTATGTGTTTTGAACTATGAATTAATTAATTTTATTTGGTAATATTTATGAATTCATAGATTCGGTACATTATTTGATTGTAATGTCGATTATGAGGTTGAAATGTTATTATTTTAGTGTGACATAGTAATAGTAGTTAATTAATTACTTTATTGTTATTTTGTTACACATTCCAATAATAAATATTGTTGATAGAATTCAGGGTCAATCTTGAACTTTAGTGGACTCAGGAGGACAATCCAAGGTTTTATGGTTATGATCCAAATTCCTATGGACCAATCCTATAGGTCATTGATAAGGAAGTCAATTTAACCAAAAATCGACTGGTTTTGACTTAATATGATATTTTATAGTCAATTTTTTTCTTTAAATTAGATATCAAATTGAATTAAGTAATATAAAAAAATTTTGAGGTCAGATTTTAGGCAAACCTGACGCTACCTGATTTGATATATAAAAAAATTTATTTTTTTTATTATTTATTTATTTCATATTTATTTTTATATATTTTTATATATATTTAATTTTATATTTAAAATATAAAATAATATTTTATATTTTAAAAAATAATATTTTATTAATTTTGAGTCTGATCGAGTACGATTTTATACAATATCGAGTCAAGTCGGGTTGAGTTCAAATATAAAAAAATTAAAAAAAATTATCGGGTTTGAGTTTTATATTTATAAAAATCGAATCGGATTTGAGACGAACAAAAATTCATATCAACCCGATCCGTCCCGTTGTCATCACTAATCACTGAGATCTTTATATTTTGCAACTACTCACCAGATCATGACCATCCTTGATTGTACTACAAGAGCTTCTCAAGAAAGAAAAACGAAAATGAAAATTTACAATAGTTTAGCTTCAATAATTTCCTTAATATTTTCCTTTATAGATAATAATTTTCTTAATTATATACTGATAAATGTGACAATTCTTTTTACAAAGAAAGTCATAATTAACGGTAAAAAAATTGATTTTAGGCAGTGAAATCTGAACTTAAAGCATGTTAATATCACCTAAATATAATTATATAAACCAATTAAAATTAAAATTTGAATTTTATGTGACAATCTTTGCACAAATGTTCATACTAAAACTAATAATTTCAACACAAAAAAACTAAAGGTTAATACGATTTAAGTAAGAGTAGGAATCCATAAAAGAGATTTAAGAGTTGATACATAGTCCAGACTGAGCAATTAATTTGTTATTGATTTCCGAAAACAAAATTTGCGCCCCACTTTAACCCATAAACAAATCCCAATTAAACTGGATTTGGGGTCAATTATTTCTCTTGAAACAGTAAGAAAATAGCAAGTCGTAAAGAACATCAAAAAATTAAAATAAAAAAGGCCTTTTAATACAGGAGGATCTAACTCTATAAGCTTTTGCATTGAAAATTAAACGATATTAGTTGAAACAGAAACGATGATTTGCTGATCTTCTTAATTCCAGCTGCATTTCCTCGCACAATTCCCCAAACATCTTTAACTATTAGCCATTCCACGTTGTGAAAACTCCGGGATTTGAGCCCTGAATTGAGTTCCCAGTCCAGCCACCGTAGCCACCACAAGGCACATCATAATCAACCTTGACGAGGGCTAGCTCTTCCGTAGATCCCACTGCATTTCCTGCTATGGAATTGGATGCCACGCCAATTCCACTCCCCAGATAACCTGCATTATTACTGGCACTAGAATTGCCATTATTATCCACAGCAGATGGTGAAGAACACCACATGTTCATCAACCCATGTAGCAAAGACGGGTTGTTTTGGATATAGCTGTTGTAAAATTGAGAATTCTGGCTCGACTGGTGCAAGTTATAAGACCCGGATTGCAGCTGCGTGTGAATATAATTCTGGTGAAGGAGGAGGTGTCTTGAGTGTATTGAGAATTAATGCCATGGTTTTGTAAAGTTAACAATGGTTTAGGTTGCTCAAATGGGGTCTGCATGAGAGGGTAATTCGCCTGTAATCTGCTAGAGCTAGAGCTTCCATATTGGAAACTTGAACCAAGAGGTATCACTTCGTCACGTTTCCTTGATGATTCAAGTGCTTGAGCTTCCTTTAGCGGTTTAGCAGCTCCTCCCCCAATCAGCAATGTATGATTCTCAAGAATGGCTTTTACATCATAACGACTCATGTCAAAGTTAGTGACTGCATTAAGTCCTCTATATTTAATTGCTGCAATATCATAAGCTTCAGCTGCTTCCTCTTCGGTGCCTATAATTAGTAACCAATTAGTGACTAATAATTTAATAATAGTAGAGTCCAATTAAGTTCCAAAATCAAAATGTTGAACAATTGTTTGAGTTATTGAAACGTTTGTTTCTTTATTATAAATACTTAATTTTATTTAGAACAATTTAATATTGTTAATCTGGAGCCGTTTTTGAACTTGGGCTATATTTGTATTTAGGCCCATTATATTTGGTCCATTTTAAGGGGTCATTACATAGGCCATAAAGGCCCATTTTAAAACCCAACAAGCAGCCCATAATGCACCTTTTTATAAGTCTTTTATGAAGTCTTCAACGAAGTCCAAGTAGAGTCCATAGTGTGACCCATTATTTGGTCCAATAAATAAGAAAGGAGACAAACCTTAATGGAAAGGAAAACCCACGATGGCTGGGCATTAGAGAGCCCATCTTCATTCACCTGATGACAGAGGCTTGCATGGACTAGAAGACAATCAGCTAAGAATGAGCTGACTTGCCACAAAAGGGGAGTGGGGAACAACACCTGCAACATATGAAAAAAAAAAAAAAAACTAAGTCAGTGGTTGGTGGTGTCAGTTTCAGAGTAGTGGAGAGGAGAAGAAACAAACAAAAGGGGGGGCTATATGTGGGGCAGCAAGGTTGGAGTTTAAGAAGGAGGAAAAGTCGAACACAAAAACAACAAAAAAAAAAAAGAAAGAGGTTTTTTAGTAGAATGGGATTTTTAAAGAAGTCAAGAGAAAAAGATAAAAGAAAGGAGAAGAGATCATGAAAGAGAATGGGAGGAGACTGGAAGTGAAAAAAAATTAGGAAGAGTAAGAAACAAAAAAAGAAACAAAAAAAAGGAAAGCAAGGTTTAGGGTAAAGAGATTGGAACGGAACCAAAAGAAAAAAGAATTATTATCTTTAGGGAGGGTTATAGGAAAGGTAACTCCTTTATCCCTTTGTTTTTTTTTATGTGTATAGTGGTGATAATGTTTTTGTATAAAGTTTGGATAAAAATATAAAAATCAGAAAATCATCAAGCATTCCATATAACTTGGTTTTGTTTTCAGTCTTTATGTGTAGAGCTTTAAATGCTTTTACTTTCTTGTTCCTCAGACGCGATCTTGTGTGAAAATATAGGAAAGCATGAAGTAGGTTGTTTAGTATTTAGAAGCTAAATATATATATATATATATATATATATCTTTTTGGATGTTTGTTTTGTTTCACCTCTTTTTTTATTGTGTTAGGAGTTTCATGCTTCACTTTGTCAGATTGTTGAGGATAAAAGAGAGCCTTTCCATTTACAAAATTGAAAACTTTCCAAAAATAGAAAAACGGGCTGAGGTCTCAGATGTTTTTTGAATTGTTTTCCATTCAAGAGCCTCGATTATGGTTTTTCATAGGGCTTAGTTCCTCACTATGGTATAAGTTTTTTGAATTGTAACAAAAAAGTCTCTTTGTAGAAAAATCTGATGCCTCTTCAAGATATGGGTGAAAGGAAGCTAAAACTGGTTTGAAAACATAACAGATATGGTTCTGGGCAAGTTTGAAAATCTGGTTTTGATAAAAAAAAAAAAAAAAGACAAAAAAAGAAGCAATAAGATGAAATATAAAAAAAAAAAAAAAAAATTTATGGAAGCAGGGTTCAAACTTTGGAATGGTATTTTTCTGCTTTTAAAGGTGAGAATAAGGTTTTTTTAGAAGGAAAATTGATTTCTATGAAGGTCAACTGTGTGTTTGTTAAGCTTGTTTTTCTTCCCCTAGTTGCATATTTTTGTATAGCTTGCTTGTAAAAGTTTCTCTTTTTCTTCATGCTTGCTTGGTTTAGCATGCATAGGCTGCATCTGCATGCGAAACTTCATCTTGCTTGGGTTGATTTCGTCTCTTTCTTTAGTGTATGGTTTGTTGCATGGAAATACAAAGATTACTCCTTTCCTTTAATGCATATGGTTTGTTGTTTTGGATGCCATTTTGGGATGATTGTCTCACCAATAAGATGCTATACCTTCCATGTTTTTTATTAAATTTAAAAAATAAAAGAAGCCATAGAAGAAAACTGAGACTTTGTTTATAAGGGGTGGGGGTTGCTTGGTTTGTCTTGGTTTTTTATGATTGAAGAATGAAAAAAAATTATTAAATAAAGGAAGCAACGAATAGAATAAAACTTTCTCTAAAACTTTGTCTAAAATCTTGTGTGGGACTACATGGTTTATCTTGTTTTTTTATAATTGAAGAATGAAAAATTATTAAAGAAAGAAAGCTATAGATAAAAAAAAATAGAACTTTATTTAAAAGGGGTGGGGCTACACAATTTGTTTTGTTCTTATAGGATTGGATAATGAAAAATTATTAAAGAAAAAAAACTATACGGTATATCTTACTTTTTTAGGATTAAAGAATGAAAAATTATTAAAGAAAAAAAGCCTAAAAATTAGACATTATTGTTAGACTCATCATTCATATTAGACATTATTGCTAGACTCATCATTCATATTTAATAGCCTAGACTTTGCAAGTTAATAAATGTTATAGTATATTTATCTTTTATATATTATATGTTTTTTTTTCATGCTATTAAATTTAATTTAAGTTTAAATCTTATATATTATGATATTTATGTGGTTTGAATCTGTATGTTAAGTTTAATTTCATACAAGTTATTTTTTCATATTGTAAATTATTTTTGATTTAATTTATTTTCTATGCACATTAGTTTCATACAAAATATATATATATATATATATATAATACTTGTAGACACTTAATTTTATTTAGGTTAATTCAAATTTGTTCAATTTTTTAAACTCTATTTGTATGTTTTTATTTAAGTCAGTTTAAGTGTTAAATCGGATCAGGTTTGTTCAAAATTGTTCTAAATTAGTTATTTTTAATTTTATTGAATTAATTAAATTAATTGAAAAATTACATATACATATATACAATTAAATAAATAAATATTTATATTATTATTCTTATTATTACAATTAAGCAAAAAAAGGGAAAAAAAAAAAAAACAACAAAAAATGCATGAAGGAGTGGCTGACAGCCACTACCAATTTTGTTTGGTACTGTCCAATGCCATTCTCCACCACCCTGCATACTGAAAAAAATTTTGGATGGATGTTACAAATGACTAGATAAAAACCAAAGAAATGACGAGACAAAGAGAGGTTGAGTACCCATTTTCCACCTAGAACCTTCTTCCACAATGAGCCCTCAACCCAGCACTAGCCCCTAAAGCCCTTCCTTTTATGCACCATACCCACCATTTTTAAAACCTCGCCAAGACTTTGCTAGCTGCTCTCGGCACCCTTCAGCCTATTCCAAACCATTTCCAAGCACCAATCCCACTTCACCTAGCCCCAGTCCCAATAGATACTAGAACCAGGTCTTTACCCAACCTAACCCCAGACTCAATCACCTAGTCACGCAAGACCCTTGCCCCAGCCTTGCACCAATGTGCCTTCACAACCCTTCCTCAACAATTTCATTAGCACTACACCTTTTGCACGCCCTTACACCCAAGCCATACACAGCCATACATGCACCCCCTTTCACCCATACCAGAGCAAAGCCATTCCACCATCACCATTTTTCCTGGCTAGAACTTTTGCTTCACAGCCTCTGCATAAACACCCTTCAACACTTTCCTTTCATCAAACCCATCCTCATCATCCCCCTTTCAAAACCTAGTCGACACCTACCTAAAGCCATCCCTAGCCCCTTAGTTCCACTAGGGCCTCTCCATCAGCACCTCATTAAATCCAACAGGAATCAGCCTTGAATAGTTTCTGTCGTAACGTGTAGATCCGGGGATCTATCGCTAGACATTGACTTTTAGGGAGTCGCCACCAATCTTTTTTTATCTAGGTGCGATTGGCCACCTAAAGAATCTATCCTTTCAGGGAACACCTAAGTTTAAGGGTCCCTAAAAGAATAGGTTCAGGTCTGCTAACCAGAACAGGATTCGGGAGTTCGGTTACGTGTGAGGAAGGTTATAGCACCCTCACAACGCCCATCAAAAGATGGTACCAGCTTAAATTTGTGTTATCCAAAAACCTTAAAATTTTACCAAGTAATTAATTATTGGAAATTATTCTCAATTGACTCTAATACTTTTAGCAGAAAATTGAGAAAATTCCCTCACCTCAAGAGTATGCAAGAAAAACTACTGTTTCACTTGTAGAGGCTCCGTCGTCGGATTATTTAAAGAAAAAAAAACAAAATCAAAATTAAGATAGAAAGGAATGAAAGAATGATTTTTTTTTTGTAGGGAAAATTGATACTTTCAACTTTTCCCTAAAAATATTTTTTGGAAATTTCGATTTTCAAGGAAAATTGATACTTTCAACTTTTCCTCAAAAACCTTTTTTTTTGAAAATTTATTTCTAAGGAAAATTGATACTTTCAACTTTTCCCCAAAAATATTTTTTTTGAAATTTTGATTTTCAAGGAAAATTGATACTTTTAACTTTTCCCTAAAAATACTTTTTTTGGAAATTTATTTTTCTTTTAAGGAAAATTGATACTTTCAACTTTTCCCTAAAAATATTTTTTTTGGAAATTTATTTCTAAGGAAAATTGATACTTTCAACTTTTCCCTAAAAATATTTTTTTGGAAATTTATTCTTAAGGAAAATCGATACTTTCAACTTTTCCCTAAAAATATATTTTTTTTGAAATTTATTTCTGAGGAAAATTGATACTTTCAACTTTTCCCCAAAAATATTTTTTGAAAATTTATTTCTAAGGAAAATTGATACTTTCAACTTTTCCCTAAAAATATTTTATTTTGAAAATTTATTTTTCTTTTAAGGAAAATTGATACTTTCAACTTTTCCCCAAAAATATTTTTTGGAAATTTATTTCTAAGGAAAATTGATACTTTCAACTTTTCCTAAAAATATATTTTTTTAGAATTTTTTTTTATTTTTATTTAAAGAAAATAAAATAATAAAAAATAAATAAAAAGAATATTACATAAACCTAATCTAATAAATAAAAAATAAAATAAACAAATAAACAAATAAACAAAGAAATTAAAAAAAAAAAACCTGGAGCGGCTCGGATGGCGGCTCGGCTCGGCTCGGCTCAAGGAAGAGAAAACGGCTCGGGGGAGCGGCTTGGCGGCTTGGCTCGGCTCGGCTCGGCTCGGAGGGGGGCTGGCACGCGCGGGTCAGAAAGCGGGTCGACGCCCGGGTCGGGTCGGGTTCGGCAAAACGCGCGGATCCTCTGGGTTACTTAAGGCCAAAACGACGTCGTTTTGGGAGGGTATAAAAGGCACCTTCCTCCGTTTTTCGACAGAACGCTCCTCCCCCTCTCTCTCTCTTCTTCCTTTTTCTCTCCCTTCTCTCTAGAAACTGAAGAACACCGATGCCGGATTCTGGAAATTTTCACCAGAATTTGGAAATTTCGCCGGAAGTTGGCCGGAAGATCACCGGTTTCTGGGATTCTTCGCCGAAAACTGGACTGGTCGCCGGAAACTTCAATGTTCGCCGGAATTGTTGCCGAAAAATTCAAATTTCGCCTGAATTTTCGTCGGATTCTGGAAATTTCCCAGAAATTTCCAGAAAAAATTTTCGCCAAAAAATCTCTAAAAATTTTTTCTCACTCCCAGAACACTCCTAAACTTTTCCTAGCTTCCTATACGCCTCCTTTTCTCTTAAATCAGTAGCTTTGCTTACTGTTTTCTGTGTGTCTTGCATTCTGTTCCAGAGTCCCTTTTATAGGGATTGATCAGGAGTTCCTGATCAATCCCAATTCCTTTTTGGACGGGAATTCAGTCTTTGAATCCAACTGGACTCTTCTGATTGAATTTCCCTCCAGAGTGGGATTCTTCAACTTTGAATCTTAGCCATCCAGAATTAAAATCAAAATAAATAAAAAAAAATACTAGATAATCAAAAGATATGATAGTATAAAAATAAAAAAAAATAATATCAGATAATTCGAAAAAAAAATCAGATAAAATTAACAGATAATAAAAAAAAATAACATAAGATAAACCCAAAAATATATTACAAAAAAAAAAATAATAATAATAAATATATAACTATATACATACAATACATATAAATCTAATCTAAATAAAAATAAATACACAAAGATATACATAATAATAATAATAATAATAATAAAATACATAAAATACAAAAGAGGAAAAAGAAAAGAAAAAAAAATACAGGATTGAAATGGGCCTTACCCATTTGGGCCAGGCCCAATTGATCTGGGCCCGGACCCAATTGGGTGTCTACAGCTGCCCCTCTTTGCACATTTTCTGTGAAACAGAAATTGCGCAAAGACGTAGACACCCAATCAAGACTCAACTCAACATTTTTATTTTTTGATTTTTTTTTTTAAAATTTTTTTTTGTTTTTTGTTTTTTGTTTTTTGTTTTTTGTTTTTTGTTTTTTGTTTTTTTTTTATTTTTGTTTTTTGTTTTGTTTTTTGTTTTTTTTGTTTTTTGTTTTGTTTTTTTTTTTTTTGCCGAAGTTCCTCTAAACAGAGGCACCACGACTTTGGAAAAATAAATTGCTCCTCTCAACAGAGGCACCACGACTTTGAAAAGTAAATTGCTCCTCTAAACAGAGGCACCACGACTTTGGAAAAGTAAATTGCTCCTCTCAACAGAGGCACCACGACTTTGAAAAGTAAATTGCTCCTCTAAACAGAGGCACCACGACTTTGGAAAAGTAAATTGCTCCTCTAAACAGAGGTACCACGACTTTGGAAAGTAAATTGCTCCTCTAAATAGAGGCAACGAACTTGGAAAAGTAAATTGCTCCTCTAAACAGAGGTACCATGACTTTGGAAAGTAAATTGCTCCTCTAAACAGAGGCAACGAACTTGGAAAAGTAAATTGCTCCTCTAAACAGAGGTACCACGACTTTTGGAAAGTAAATTGCTCCTCTAAACAGAGGCAACGAACTTTGAAAAGTAAATTGCTCCTCTCAACAGAGGTACCACGACTTTGGAAAAATAAATTGCTCCTCTAAACAGAGGCAACGAAACTTTGAAAAATAAATTGCTCCTCTAAACAGAGGCAACGAACTTGGAAAAGTAAATTGCTCCTCTAAACAGAGGTACCACGACTTTGGAAAGTAAATTGCTCCTCTAAACAGAGGCAACGAACTTGGAAAAGTAAATTGCTCCTCTAAACAGAGGTACCACGACTTTTGGAAAGTAAATTTCTCCTCTAAACAGAGGCAACGAACTTTGAAAAGTAAATTGCTCCTCTCAACAGAGGTACCACGACTTTGGAAAAATAAATTGCTCCTCTAAACAGAGGCAACGGAACTTTGAAAAATAAATTGCTCCTCTAAACAGAGGCAACGAACTTTGAAAAAGTAAATTGCTCCTCTAAACAGAGGCAACGAACTTTGAAAAGTAAATACTCCTAGACGATCATGTCCAAAGGAGTTGAAAGTTGTGTTTGAAGGGATTTCAGGAGATTATGCCCAAAGGTCTTATAAATCAACCCTGATACCAAGAGACATCCTATTTCAAGGATTAGGAACTTACCTGACAAGTTTCTTCTCAAACTTGCAAAGTCTTTTCATATCTGTCTTTTCCATGTGAGATGTTGGAACACCCCTGCTTCTTGAATTTGTACACTATACTTTCTTGAAAGTAGTGTATGCTGTGCAATGCATATGAATTTCAATGCATGCCATGCAAATGTTGACCAATTAATTCCTATTCAATGTATGGTACTCAAGTTTCTCAAGCTCTTTTTTTCTTGGGTGTCAAGCCCTTTGATTCCTCAAGGATCCAATTGCACTGCTCTTCTAAGATCGAACCAGTGTAGCTCTCAATTATTTCTTCCATTCATATTCTTCCTGTAAGAAATCTCTTCCTAGATTCAATTTCCTAACTAGGAACTGAACATGTCGATTCTGCCTTTTTCACTCTTGACTCATTCAGTGTAATGTAAAAATTTTTTCTGTTGTTATTCATTCATCAATTATTATTTCAAATTCAAAAAGTAAGAATGCATTTGCACATTTCTTCAATGGTGGGGTATTAAGAAGAAAAGAATCTGAATGTTGAGAAACAGTCATAAGAAAAAAGACACAAAGAATGGAATAGAATGTCTCTTATTAGCAAAATGTTGGCAAACTTTGGTCAAGAAAGAATTACAAGGATAGGTATGGGGACAAAGCCCAAAATGAACAATCAGATAATCATGATAACACATCTCAAAGTCTTTTCTGAAAACTCAACCCTCTGATGTATTTAACAACTTGGAACTCTTCCGAACTTGCTAGCCCCTATATCAGCAGACTTTTAAATTCGATGCCGTATCCTCCTTATCTAAGCTGCCTTTTCAGGTTTTCAACTTAGACAACCCCCTATGACTCAAACCGTCCTTTTTGAGTTTTCGCCTTGAGTCCTCCTTTTTCATTCACTTTTTTCTTTTTTTCTATTTTTTCCATTTTTTCCATTTTTTCATTTTTCATCATTTTTCATTTTTTCCATTTTTTTCATTTTTCATTTTTTTATTTTTTATTTTTTTTTGTATTTTTTTTTTCAAGCATAGTATTTTTTTACAGCATCAGAATTTACAGGATGGGGTAAATCGTTTCCATCCATCTCAGTCAGTATCAATGCTCCACCCGAAAAAGCCCGTTTCACCACATACGACCCTTCCCAATTCGGAGTCCATTTTCCTCTACTATCGTGCTGGATTGGGAGAATTCTTTTCAAAACCAACTCTCCTTCTCGAAAGCAACGAGGTCGAGTTTTCTTATCATGAGCCCTCATCATTCTTTTTTGGTATAGCTGACCATGGCACAGTGCAGTCAATCTCTTTTCTTCTATGAAATTTAACTGCTCATAACGTTCTCGAATCCATTCAGCCTCTTCTAACTCAACTTCTTTTAAGACTCTCAAAGAGGGGATCTCTACTTCCATTGGTAGTACAGCCTCCATCCCATAAACCAACGAAAATGGGGTTGCCCCAGTAGAGGTACGAACTGACGTTCGATATGCATGCAATGCGAATGGCAACTTCTCATGCCAATCTTTGTAAGTCTCGGTCATTTTTTCCAAAATCCTCTTTATGTTCTTATTGGCTGCCTCAACTGCCCCATTCATTTTTGGACGGTATGGTGTCGAGTTATGATGCTTGATCTTATATTGAGCACATATTTCTTGCATCATCTTGCTATTCAGATTCTTGGCATTGTCTGAAATAATTTTCTCCGGAAGTCCATATCTACAGATGATCTCCTTTTTTATGAACTTGCAAACCACAGAGTGTGTCACATTTGCATATGAAGCTGCTTCTACCCATTTTGTGAAGTAATCTATCATCACAAAAATGAATCTGTGCCTGTTAGAAGCCTTTGGGGTGATTGGACCAATGACATCCATGCCCCACATTGAAAATGGCCATGGTGGTGCCATAACATGTAAAGCAGACGGCGGAGCATGAATCTTATCAGCATATATCTGGCATTTATGGCATTTACGAGCATAGTCAATGCAATCATTCTCCATCGTCAACCAGTAATATCCCGCTCTCATAATCTGTCTTGCCATCATATGTCCACTAGTATGTGCCCCACATATTCCATCATGCACCTCTTCAATGATTTTTTTCGCTTCAGTCTCATTTACACACTTAATAGTACTTGATCCTTGCTTTTTTGTAAAGGATATCCCTGTCCAGGAAAAAGCTCATAGCCAATCTTTGGATGACCCTTTATCATTTTCTGTTGCATGAACTGGATATTGCTGATCTTGACATACTGTAAGATGTCATAATACCAGGGTTTTCCATCTTCTTGCCCCTCTACATTAGAACAATATCGCTGGTATATCCTTAACATCTAACTTTATGGGCTGAATGTCAATGTCCTCATTAATTCGAATCATTGCAGCCAGAGTAGCCAATGCACAGCAATCACATTTTCTTCTCGAGGTAAGTGATCGAACTGGACATCTTCAAATTGTTTCATCAACTCTAGAATATACTTATGATATGGAACGAGTTTTGAGTCTCTCGTCTCCCATTCTCCTTTCAACTGGTATAATAACTAGAGCTGAGTCTCCAAACACTTTCAGTGCTTTCACTCTTCTTTCTATAGCAGCTTGCAGGCCCATAACACATGCCTCATACTCAGCGATGTTATTTGTGCAATAAAATTTAAACCTCGCTGTTACAGGGTAGTACTGTTCTTCTAGAGAAATCAAATTGCCCACCAATTCCATGCCCCAAGGCATTGACAGTCCATCAAAATACATTTCCAACATTTTTCTCCATGCTCCCTTTCTTTCCAGTTGAGAAATAGTCATCAAGTCTTCATCAGGAAATTCTAGCTTCATCGCTCATACTCTCAGTAGCACGATCTGCAAGAAATTCTGCTATAGCACCCCTTTTATTGCTTTTGGCTTACGTATATAATGTCGTATTCCGAGAGCATTACTTGCCATCTAGCGATTCTCCAGACAAAGAAGGCTTTCTCGAAGATGTACTTAATGGGATCCAATTTCGCTATGAGCCATGTAGTGTGATAAGAGCATGTACTGGTCTAAGTCTTTTGGTAGTCACGCTAATGCACAACACATTTTCTCCAATGAAGAATACTTGGATTCGTATTCAGTGAACTTTTT